>CAWUFW010017420.1:0-262802 GCA_963921515.1 Calotriton arnoldi
TCCATGCCTTCTTCCGAAGAGTAAGACTTAGGAAGTTTTTCCTAAATAGGAACACTGAGGATGACAATGACAATCTATCGAGGTTGAAACCGCCCTCTAATTTTACTCCGAGCATCGACCTTGTGGGAACAGAAGTGGACATGTTCGAAAGAGCAGTTTTAGAAAAGATACAGAAGGTGACTAGGTTTGTACCTAATCCTCCTCACAATATCTCCAAGCAGGAAAAAGCAGCACTTATGTCACTCAAAAGTAATAGTGAACTTACCATTAAACCCTGCGACAAGGGGGGACGTATAGTGATTTTTGACACCTGCAAATTCAAAGAGAAAATGCATGATCTATTAGGGTCACCCAGACACTACTATAAGATCACCTCCAACCCCGAACCGAGAGTTAAGCGCAGGATTCTCCGCGTTGTTGAAAATGCGGTAGAATGAGGAGACATCTGCTCAAAAGAAGCTGAATATCTGACTCCCATGTTCACATGCATCCCCATTATTTATGGGGTTTCTAAAACCCACAAGGATCAAATGGAGCCACCCATGAGACCTATAGTCTCCACTATTGGATCAGCCACCGAACCACTATCAAAGTACATCGACTGCTTCTTACAACCATTGGTGACTGCCCTTCCCTCCTATGTTAAAGACACAGGGCATTTTATCTCCAAAATTGAGGGCCTCCAATACAATCCAGAGACAAAGATTCTAGTCACCATGGACGTTGAGTCCTTGAATTCCAACATACCACAAAAAGAAGCATTAAAAGTGGTGAGCAGGATTATTGAAAGCAATATGACATTTGACAATGCTATTTTCCTGACCCAAAGTCTCGAGATTGTTCTCGAAGAAATTCTTTTTGAATTTGATGGCTGCTTTTATCAGCAGGTTAAGGGAGTAAGCATGGGGGCAGCATGCGCCCCAAGCGTTGCCTGTCTCTATATGGGACACTTTGAGCAACTGAATATTTACAACAAGCTTGCCCCTTTTTACGAAAACATCCGCGGCTGGTCGCGTTTTATAGATGATATTTTTTTCATCTGGAACGGCGACCAGCAAACTTTGGATGAATTCATTCTCTGGATAAATGCAGCTGACACCAACCTTGCATTTACTGCACACACCAGCACCCAAAAACTTGAATTTCTGGATGTATGGGTGGAACATCTGGATTCCAAATTGATGTTGTCATTGTTCATTAAACCTACATCCAGAAATACTCTCCTTCACTTTAGCAGCTTCCATCCCCGAAGCCAAAAAGATGGAATTCCCTTCAGTCAGTTTCTACGTCTCCGTAGAAACTGTACTAACATCAAGGACTATTTGACTCATGCCGAAGCGATGAAGGAGAAATTCATCCAACTTGGGTATCCACACAGGCTTGTCAGGGATGCCCTAAAGAGAGCACGATTTTACAATCGAGATACTATGTTCCAACCGAGACAACACAAACAGACCGACAAACTAGTTTGTGTAACCAAGCATTCATCCATTGACAACAAAATTCGCCAAATTGTGAATTCACAATGGCACTTGTTAAATCTGGATAATCAAATACCACGGATACCCAAACCGCTTTTCGCATTCAAAAGAAATAAGAATTTGAGAAATATGCTGGTGAGAGCGAAATTGCACGAGCAGGACAGTTTCATCCAAAATCCATCATGGGAGACCGACCCATTTATGGTAATCATAAATGTGGGATATGCCATGCATGTGCCCAAGCGATAATCGGCGACCAAGTCCTCATAAACAATCGCACAATTTATCTCAGAGAGATGACTAACTGCAGGACATCCAACTCCATCTATGCCATCTTGTGCCCATGTAATTTGACATATGTAGGCGAAACGGCTAGAGAATGCAGGATTCGGCTGGGCGAACATAAATCCAACATTAGACGCCACAAACAGGCAGCACCATTGGTTAATCATTGGATTGAAGCTAAACATGCTGAAGAGGACATTCGATGGACTATCCTGGAGAGGAAACGTCCACAAAAAGGCACCAATACCACCAATATACGTAAAAAGCGAGAAGTCTTTTGGATCTTTACCCTAGACTCTAAAGACAAAGGACTAAACGAAACCCTGCCATGGGAAAATGCGATTATTTAGCAACTTAGCGTTCCTTTAATATTAACTTTTTCTCATGTTTCGCTGTTTCTTCTCCCCGGCCGTGGTATGGGCCGTAAATCAGTCTTACTGCATCCTTTGACCATCTTCCACCCCTTAGCATTTCCCCTAACTCTCACAAAGTGATTGAAGCTTCCCTATTATCGTTTAGCCTGGGGCTTTGGTTTGCATTATATATATATTTCCCTGTCTATAGACCCATGCCTCTGACTGGCCCGCTTTTCCTTCCATTAATGACTAAATCGGTCCTTACTTCTGCGAGCTTAGACTTTGATGACCTTGCAGTATCTGTATTACTCCTACCTATGACCTCTGTTGGCCCATTTTTGCCTTTCTTTTACCCGTTTTTAGCAGCGTGAGAGACTGGTTGCCTGCTGGCTCCGTACAACTTCTACCGCTGACGTCTTAGACATGCTCGGACCACTCTGGCCATTCTTCATTTTCTCAATACTATAAATTCATGTAGATTGGTTGCTTGAAGGCCCCCTACAATATTCACCGCCTAGGTTGTCTATCTGCTAGGGCCCTCCTTGATTCATTGTTTCTTCTCGAGCGCGACAAAATAATGTTTTTTGTATTGTGCATTTTCCCTTTTATAATGTTCGGTTACCGTGACCACTGTATGGTTGAACGGCTACTACCAAATCGAGCTCATTCATTACATATTCTTTAGATATATATGCTTAATAGACATTAAGGTATGTATATTTCTGCACTTTGGGGATGTTGTATTTAAAGCCACGCCCTTTCTAATTGTCATCTGTTACGACGTGCTATACGCCGAACTCATTTTTGACACACACAGTTCCTGCTTTGGTCTTCTTTGATTCATTGTTTCTTTTTGAGTGCTACATAACTATGTTCTCCGTTCCGTGAATTTTCTCTTTGAATAACGTTCGGGCCCCCGTGGTCACTGTATTTTTAAATGGTTACCACCAAATGTAGCTCATTCATTATATACTCTGTATATATATATGTTTGATAGATATTACGGAATGTATATCTCGCCTCTTCTGATATGTTTCATTTAAAGCCATGCCCATTCTAATCGTCACCTATGTCTCGACTTATCACACGCCGAATCCGTGTTGACACACTCTGTTATTGGCCTATTTAAATGCGAAAGATAGCACTCCACCCCACCGTGTTGTTCGAGAGTTTGGAGCAGGACGCCGCACTGCTATGCCGCCACTTGGCTGATTTAGGTAACCATCCCCACTGCCCTATTAACATAATGATATTTGTGTGTAGATTAGTTGGGACCCTAATTTTTAGATTTCATTTTGTTTAGTGACCATATCCTGGTTCGGCCGCTTTCACTATTGTGGCTGCCAAGTGGAAAAGAAATTCAACAAAGGTCAGACTCTCTACTTTGGAGGGTTCCCCTGTATTCTGTGGCATGTAGATTTCTTCTAAGTTAATGCCGTTGTGTGCACCATTCATATATTTGCGATACCAATCAACGGCAGTTTACCGGCTATCTGCATTTATGTATTCTTGCGATATGCCGACTTTAAATATCCGCGGGCGCAGCCGACTAACGGCAGTTTACCGGCTATTTGCATTTATTTGTTTTTGCGATATGCCGATTCTAAATATCCGTGGGCGCTAAAACCCCTTAGAGAACTTTGATTAATAAGGATGATGAACTTACATAATTTGTCCCTTTAATATGTAGAGGTTTATATTTTCTTTTCAGCCTGTGTTTCCCCAAAGATCATTGGACGAATATATGAGCGCGACGTATCTAGGTTACGTGTCTGTCTAACGCCGCTGAGCCCGAGTTCTTACATTGAGGTGAGAGCTTAGTTTCTTTTCCCTCAAACCCTTCACGCGTATTCATGATAGATAGGCAAACCGTTTATTATCTGTCTCTAACTCATTTAAACAGAAGCTATCGTGCCGGCGTTTCTTTGGAAACCGCTAACTGTCTATCGTCTAGCCTCTGCGAGGACTTGTATACCATTAAAAAGGACAACAATAGGATCCAGACGATTAGATCTCGAGCATTCATACTACTCTGCTGAGAGGTGAGTCATCTATATCAAAGTCTCGCTAAGCAGACCCTGCTAAATTGGTCTCTGCCTGACATTTGAATGATGTTTTTATTTAGGCAACATTTCTTCATTGAGCTCCATTTCGGTCCCCTTATATATCTCCAACAGTGCAGCTTATTTACTACCACACTCGTACTTGGTAAGTCTACTTTGGTTCTGTTTAACTATCCATACCCACTGATTCAGCACTGCCATTTTACCTACCAGTGGTCATATATTAGTTCTGTATATTTCACTCCAGTTTCTGCTTATATGCTTTTCCTTTTAATCTTTTTTGATTATGCTCTGTGTGCCTCGGTTCTCAAAAGGGAGAATTTTTTTTTCTCCAAAATATTATGTGTTTATACTTTTTAAACTTAGTACCACTCCCAGTGCCAATGACCATGTTCTGCTGTGATTAAGAAATGATATAATTCTGTATTAAATTAAGTAATGCTTTGAATCATTATTATGAGTTCATAAAATTTGACATATTGTACATGCTGTGTTTAATCCAGACAGGTCCACATTGCCTATTCTTCTTCCTTTTCATCATTTATGCCCTGAAGAAAGTGATACCCAGTGAATGGGTGTCTCACCGAAACGCTTGTCGGCGCTTGAATAAAGTTCCGGTTATAAACTGCCTTATCCTACTCAATCTCTGTATATGGGAACTTGAATGTTTTAGTACATTTCTAATATTTCTATTATGCTTTTCTTTTTACGTATGAGTGAGGATGTCTGAGTATGATATTGTATGTATGTTGTGAGTGATGAATGAGTAAATGGGACCTGTCTTTTCTTGGAACTGTTAATATATGATTTCTTAGTGTGATAAATCAATTTTCTGCTCAATATATAAAAAAAATGTATACAGAAAATCAAAAATAAAGTAAGGTTTATATCAATTTTCTTGTTGTAAGAGCACGGTTATTTAAGCACTTTCAGAGTGGTTAAAACTATCAATTGATGCATAGCATAGCCAAATCAAATAGGTAGAGTGTTTAGTTTTGTATTTTGTATTTATATCCCCTGCCCCTCTACCTTTAACTACATTCAGGGGTCCCCTTTTTTTGAGTAGTGGTACATGTAGATCCAGGCCCTCTTCATTTAGCTGTGAGAGCACGGCCCCTACACTATGCTCTGAGGCATCTGTTTGAACAATAAATTCTTGGGAGAAGTAAGAGGCCTTGAGCACAGGTGTCATGCACATGTTGTCCATCAGGGTGTCAAAAGCGTTCTGGTACGCCTCAGTCCAGGTCACCTTATGCGGCTGTTTCCTGGAGGTCAATTCTGTCGAGGGGGCAACAATGATGCCATACCCCTTGAGGAATCTCTTGCAGTAACCAGTGAGGCTTAAGAAGGCTCTCACTTCTGTCTGGGTCATGTGGGGTTTCCAGAACTGGAAGTGCCCTTCTTGTGTAGAGAACACAGACCTCTCTTTTGGTTCCTTGGTCAAGGTATTCTGCCTGTACCCAGACGTTAGGCCAAATTTACTGAAGTATTTAGCAACTCCAAGACGATCTAAGAGCTCATCAGCTCTGGGAATGGGGTGAGCATCAGTCTTGGTGACCTCATTGAGCCCACGGTAGTTCACACAGAACCTAAGTTCAGGTATGACACTTGGAGGGGCAGCCTACCACTGGACTAAATCAAGGGCTATTGGAGGGCTCAATTATTCCTAATGCCAACATCTGGAGACATTTTCCTTAATGCTAGCCCTCACTTTGTCAGACAACCTATACATATTGTTTTTCACAGATGTGTTGTCCCCAGTATCAATATCATGGGTACACCAAGTAGTGAGTCCTTGGGTAAGTGAGAATAGAGAGGCAAACTGCCCCAACAACTAGTGGAAGTCTCTCTATTGATCTGTGGTCAGATTAGGTCAGAGGCTGACACCCTCCACTGATCCATCCTGCTCCTTGGAAGATAGGAGGTTGGGGGAAGGTTCACTCTCCTCTTCCATCCCATCATCAGTGACCAAGAGCATGGTTATCTCAGACATCTCAAAGTGGGGCTTGAGGCGATCAACAGGCAGGACCCTCAAAGGGGTCCTAGGAGTCTTGAGTCAGTTAGGTGACAACGCTGTTGCGCTCTTTCATCTCATAGGGCCAAGACCAGTAATCTTGAAGAGCTCGGGGCTCCATCACCCATACTTTTTGGCCAGGCTGAAACTCAACCAGAGTGGCATTCTGGTCATACCAGCATTTCATATCCTCCTGGCTAGCTTATAGATTCTCTTGGGTGAGTTTCAGGAAGTGGGCTGGTTGGTTGCGAAGGACCAGCATGTAGCTGACCACATCCTGGGGGGCTCTCCCGGGAGCTTGCTCCCAGCCCTCCTTCACCAAACTGAGAGACCCTCTCACAGGGTGACCATAAAGAAGTTCAAAGGGGCCGAGGCCAACCCCCTTCTATGGTACCTCCCTGTGAGCAAACAAAAGACATGGCAGTGGACATCCCACTTATGCCTCATGGGTTCTGGTAGACCCATAATCATGCCTTTTTGGATTTGGTTGAGCCTCTCAACCAACCCATTGGTTTGGGGGTGATATGGAGTGGAGAACTTGTAGGTTACCCCACACTCCTTCCACATGGCCTTCATGTAATTAGTTGGTTCCCCAGTCAGAGACCACCTCCTTGGGGAATCCCACACAGGAAAAGATTCCCATCAGTGCCCTGGCCACGGCGGGCACAGTCACGGTCCTCAGAGGATAGCTTCCGGGTACCCGGTTGCATGGTCCACCAAGACCAGAACGAATCTTTTGCCCATGGCTGCCTTGGGGTCCAGAGGCCCAATGATGTCCGTACCCACCCTCTCAAAGGGGGTGCTAATAACAGGAAAAGCTTGCAGGGGGGCCTTGCACTTCCCTCTTTTCTTGCCACTCACCTGGCAGGTAGGACAGGACCTACAGTATGCATATGAGGCCTAACTCATTTGAGGCCAATAAAAGAGGGAGACAAGCCTGTCAACGGTCTTGTCATACCCCAAATGACCTGCCAGTGGTACATCATGAGCCAGACCCATTAGAAAGTCCTGTAGCACAGGGGGACCACCAACACACGTGTTGTACCAGGCTCAGGAGTCTTAGGCTCAATATATAGGAGACCATTCTCCCAGCAAATCAGGTGCTTGCCAGAGGTGTCACCAGCTGCCCGGGTCTCAGCTTTCTGCCGCAGACCCACAAGAGCAGGGTATTCCCTCTGCACTTTGCAGAACTCCTCCCTGGTTGGACCTCCTTCCTGCTGCCAGTTGGACAGCTCAGGCATGTTCTCCATTTCAGCCACACCCTCCCCTGTAGGTACCAGGGCACCCCTCTCAGGTTCAGCCCCCTCCCGGACCGTGGAAGTTTAAGGAGCGGGTTTCCTATGCCCCCTTTTCTTCCTCTTTTTGGCATGTAACTGGGCCATTCTTACAGGCTCCACCTCGGGCTGCCATGGACAGTGTGATCACTCACACCCACTCAGGCAACCATAGCATCTCCAAGTGAGACCTGACCTCCACCTCCTTCCAGGCTGTATGCACCAGATCATTGCCAAGCAGACAATCCACAGGAATGGATGGACTCACAGCTAACCTTAAGGAACCTGAGCCCTCCCCCCACTCAAAGGGAACCAGAGCTACTGGGTAGCGACTCTCATGGCTGTCAGTAGCAACAACTTGGTGGAACACATTAGAGACTATCTGTTCTGAAGGCACAAGATGACACCTGATGGATGTCATGCTGGCTCCAGGGTTTCGCAGAGCCTCCACCCTCTGCCCATTGATGATGACACACTGGCTGTACTTCTTAGGATTGTCAGGCAAGTGGGTTCTCTGCACAATTTCCCCATCACCCAGGCACACTAGGGTAACCTCTATGCTCTCCACCAAACTTTCTGGGGAAATCTCCTCCCCAAGCGCTACTCTAGCCAACCCAAGTGACTGCTCAGTGGTGGGGGCTGTGCCCGTTTGGGACACTTGGCATCTCATTTAAAGTGCTCTTTAAGCTGACTGTCATAACACTTAGAGGGTGCCCTCCCTGCATACCTACTGTCAGTGAACTATTTTTTTTTCTCAGTAGGGAGATGGAAGCCCTGACTCACTGAACTAGCATGAGGCCCTTTTCTGAAAACTCGTTCCTTTTGTTTTTGCACCCCCTCCTTCTTCTGGTTAGGACCCTGCCCACCCTTGTGGTGATTCCCCCCAGATACCTTTTTCTGGACCCTGGTGTTGACCCAGGGGTACACCTCCTTAGCAAGCTCCATGGGGTCAGTGAGCCTACTATCAACAAGTTGTTGGTGCAGATCTGGAATGCAAAGAATGAACATGTATTCTTGTGTAATCAGAAGATTATACAGGCCCTGGTAATCGTTTACCTCACTGCCCTTCACCCAACCATCCAGTGCCTTGCAAAAGGAATCCACTCAATCCACCCAGGACTGTTGGGATAACTTTTGACTGTCCCTGAACTTCTGACTGTACTTTTCTGGGGTAAATCAAACTTCCTGATTAGGGACTCCTTCATGGGGGGATACCTCATCCTGTCATTCCCCTCTAGGGCCAGTAGAGTGCGGCTCCCTTCACTAGGGATATGTCTCCGTAGACTAGACTAGATCCCCAATCCTCTTCAGGGACCTTGTGCATCTGTAAATCAATTTCATAGGCCTCAAACCAGCTGTCTATGTCGTCTTCCTGTAGCATGAACATGAAATACTTGAAAAACAAGAGATAAGAGGCGTTTGGCAAAACAGGAACAGTTCGTTTAATTAAACAGTGAAGCCGGGAGAACAGCCACAGGCATAGGGTCTGAGGACTTCCTCAACTTACAATCGATCTGACATTGGTTTTTATACAATACATTGAATGCCATAAAATAGTCCGGCTATCCTTTTTTGGTAAGGAATGTGAACCAGGGGTGGCTTTTCTATGAGAACGGAGGAGCGTCGCCCCACTTAAATGCCCCCCAAACACCAGAGATGAAAAATAAAATGGTAATTCATTTCCATTTTATGTTTCATCATCCTGTCCTGAACCGAGTGTCATGACGGGACGGGGTCTGCTGAATCGCAGCAGGGACGAGTGGTGGGCAGATGGCTGCCTGTGCACTGTTTAAAGTGTGCATGTCTTTTTGGATGGCCATCATGCGCACTTTAAACCTCTCAACACAGCAGTCTTTAGACAGCTGGGTTGAGAACAAGGGCAGGCCTCCATTTTGCTGGGGAGCGCCGAGGGAGGCCGCTCCCTCCAATCAGGGCACTGTTCTCATGCTGGTTAAAAGCATGCGAGCAAAGCCAGGATTAGTCAAGGGAGTTCGGTGGGGGCCGTTCTGCAGTCGACGGAAAAAGAGGTCCGAGTTGGACGTGTAAGTGTTTTTTCATTTATTTTTATTTTCCATCCCCTCCCCCCTTTAGATGCCAGCTGCCACTGATGTGAACCGATGTCTTTGGAGACATAAATTAATGTATTTGATGAGGAATCCAGGTGGGTCTTGACCTTGCGTGGACACAATGCTGCTAGTGGGTAACGTGTCCAGATGTCTGGCACAGAGAGTGCGTGATCACTGTGTGTGCTGTGTCCTGATTGGCTATCTGTTCCTAGTTTCATGTGGCATCTGACTCTATGGTGTTTTGGGAATGCGCGTACCCCTCCGGCCATATGTGCTTTATTGGGGCCAATAGGATCCTCCTGTCAGAGGGCACTGAAGAACTGCTGTCACCATCACTGCTGGACCCAACCCGCCTGGCCTTAATGTCCAGCTCAATCAGACTCAGTTCATGAGACAATATGAGTTTCCTCTCCTCCATGGCAGCACTTTTCTCCTCTAAGGCTCTCTCACCCTTCTCTTTCTCCAATTTGAGCTTAGCCAGCTCCAATTTCAACTTTCTCTCCTCCCTCCTGTCCTCCAGCTCCTCTGGGACGAGGCCTCTGGGTGATATACTGCTCTCTGCCCTAGGGGGGACCACTGCTCTTTACAGGGTGTTGGCCTCCTGTCCTGCAGGCAGTCTCAGATTCTCCAGTAAATCCTGGTCCAGCTCCTTATCATTATCCATTATCTCCTCCTCCTCTGGGTATACAGCTGCTGCATCACAAGCTTCTACTCAAGCCTCAGCACCTTTTGCAGCTCCACCTTCCTGGTGAAGCCCTTAGTAGAAAGCTCAAACCCCTTGCAGAAATCCTTGAGCTGAGCCACAGTGTAACTCTCCAGCTTTGCCACCTCAAAATCCATTTTTGCAGGTGCTGGTGGAGGTGTAGGACCTTCAATGAGAGACATAAGTTTAGGAAAAAGCAAAAATGGCAATAAGGGGAAAGAGAAAAATTAAAAATTTAAATCAGAGAGAGTAGGGAAAAAAATGCCAATGAGGATCAGAGATAATTGATTAGAATTGCTCTTATATGTGGTTGGTAGTGTACACCAAATTACTGTAAGGCACTGCACAAAACAAGTCTCATCCTCACCGTTGATCACCAATGTTAGAAATTGGGTCTCTAGGTGGCAGAGCTATGCACCCTGTCCAAGTAGGGACCACAATCTTAGTCAGGGTAAGTCAGATACACACCCTAAATTAACCTGTGCTCACCCTCTGGTAGCTTGACACAGAGCAGACACGCTTAATTTAAGAGGTAATGTGTAAAGTATTTGTGCAACACTTAAAACAGTAAAACAGTGAAAACACCACACAAAAACAATCTACACCAGGTTAGAAAACTAGAGCTTAATTTAATGAACAAAACAAGACCAAATGACAAGAATCCGATAAGTATGAATGAATGAAAAATATTTATTAAGCGCGAACTAATGCCCGGAGGCGTTTTGGCACTGTAGTGACCAGTCAGAAGGTGAAACCTAGAAAGTTTCCTAGCTTGAGACAAAGAGACATGTTTTAAGAGATTTCCTAAAATCCTGTAGACAGGGGGAAATTGTAAGTTCCCAAGTCAAAGAATTCCAAACCACGGCAGTCGACCTGAAGAAACCTTCTCCACTCCATGTAGCTTTCCTGAAAGGAACAACTACAAGTGTTTTTGCCGTGCTTGAGTCTAGAGGCCTGCTTGGAGTGTACCAGCTGTGATGCTTTTTAAAATAGGATGCATTGACATCGAGGATCTGATGCGTGGAGTCATGGAGGCCATTCGTCCTTGTCGATCCGGCTGGATGAAAGTGATGCGTTGGTTCGGAGCCCCGCAGTCCAAGATGCATCATCGGCGGCTTCCTTGTGAGGTAGGTCGATGCGTCGTCATCAAGCCCCACAGCCGGCTATGCGATGTACTTGGCAGGTGATGCGGCGGTGCTGGAGGAGATGCGGCGGTTCTGACCGGCGCAACAACAGCGAAGCATGGATTTTGCTGCCAAATTCCATGCATCCAAACCCACTTTCAAGTACCCAGGACTGGATAGGCACCACTTGGCAGGGTAAACTCACAGTTAGCAAGGTCCCAAAAGTTGCAGGAGAGATGAGGAAGTCTTTGCTATCCATAAAACTTCAAAACAGGAGGCAAGCCAGCAAGCCCTTTGAGTCACTTAAGTTCTTGAGGATGTGGAGATACAAGTCAAAACCTTCTTACTCCCTGGCAAGGAGGGCAGCAGGCAGCAGGTCAGGCACAGCACAGCAGGAGTCCAGAAGAGTCCAGCAGAGTGACATTCCGTTCAGCAGCACAGCAGCCCTTCTTCCTGGCAGAATGTCCTTAGGTCCAGAAGTGTATTGAAGTGGTGGTGTCTGAGGTCCAGTACTTATACCCAATTGTGCCTTTGAAGTGGGGCAGACTTCAAAGAGAGGCATTTGAAGTGCACAAAGACCCTGCCCTTCCTGTCATGTTTCCAGACTCACAACGGAGTGGGGGGGTATATAGCTCTTTGTGTGGAGACAGGCACAGCCTATTCAGATACAAGTGTCAGCTCCCACCTCCCATCCTGTCCAAGATGACCCATCAGGATGTTAACGGCCCATCAGAATGCGGATGGCCCATCAGGCACAGCTAAGCTCCCTTTGTGTGTGGCTGTCTAGAGGGAATGCACAAATCCCATCTGTCACCCACCCAAGACGTGTATTCAGAGGCAGGTAGAGGCGCGGAACAGTGAAAGTAAGATAATACCAACTTTCTAAAAGTGGCATTTTCAGACTTGCACCTTAAAATCCAACATTACCATAAGTTGTGATTTTGAATTGCGAGTCCAGAGACACCAAACTTGAAATATCCATCTTGTCCCAAAAGGGAATTGCACTTATAAAATGTACTAAAGCAATCCCAATGTTAACCTATGGAAGAGATTGGCCTTGCAGTTGTGAAAAATGAATTTAATCATTTTTCACTGCCAGGAGATGTAAAACTTAAAAGTACATGTCCTACTTTTAAATACACTGCACCCTGCCCTTAGGGCTGACTGGGCCTACCTTAGAGGTGACTTATATGTATTAAAAAGGAAGGTTTGGGGCTGGCAAGAGGGTTAACTTGTCAGGTCTACATGGCAGTTTAAAACTGCAGTCACGGGTTCTGAAATGACAGGCCTGAGACATGTTTAAAGGGCTAATGAAGTGGGTGGGAGAATCAGTGCTGCAGGCACTGGTGCATTTAATTTATAGGTCCTGGGCACATGTAATGCATTTTACTAAGGATTTATAAGTAAATAAAATATGCCAGCTGTGGATAATCCACTGTTATTGTGTTTTAAGTGAATAGCACATGCACTTTAGCACTGCTCAGCAGTAATAAAGTGCCCAGAATTGTAAAGCCAGAAAAAATGAAGTCAACAAAACAGGAGGTCGGGGGCAAAAAGTCAGTGGAAACCATGCCAAGGATTCCAGGTCTCACACTGACGAACACAAAGAAGAAAAACCTATACCATTTATCAGTCTGAAACTATTTGCAAGAGGACAAAAATACCCTATTATTGAGAAAGAATGTTTAACAATTAAATAGGCTATAGAGAAATTGCATTATTATTTAGAGGGTCAGACATTCATGCTGTCCACTGATCATGCACCACATGTTTGGATGAGCTCCATTAAGGGAAAGAGTCCTACAGTATTAAGGTGGTTTCTGTCATTACAGCCTTATCAATTTGAAGTGAGACACCAAAAAGGGAAAGAAGAGAATAATGCTGATTTCTAGTCAAGATAAACATTGTCTCTTCTCGAATGGAAGAAGGTAAGGGAGTGGAAATGTAACAAAGTTGAACACTTACCTAATAGTTTCTTGTTTCTTCGCAGTCAGGACACCACTGAGACCCCTGAAAAGAAAAAGAAAGATGTTAAATCAAAGGACAACAGCAACAAAGATGCAAAGAGTGGGAAATAAAAGGAGAAGAAAGACTCCTGCTTCTCTCTCCTTTGGAAAGCGATGCAAGTGGAGACACCTAAGATGAGGCACCAAATCATGTGATGGGAGGATGCCAGGACCAGCAACTCACCGGAAAGGAGAAGAGGACCAGATATGAGTCAACATATAGAGGGGATCACTCTGGCCAGCCAAACAGAAGTTGAGGACGAAGGGAGGTTACACTGGAAGCTGAAATAACTCCCAGGTTCTGAGTGGACCTGGAAGGTGCCAGGTCCCCGCCACGTTCCCTGAGAAGTGTGGCTCTCGCAAGTGGGTCACCGCTTCTGCAATCTGTCACATACCCTAGCCCGACAACAGGAGAGAAAAGGGACCCTAGGGGCGGGAGCAGGGGTTGCACATAGTTAAGGGCACAAAACTATGACCTTAAAAGGGAAAAGGATCTTGAAAGAGGAGGAGTGGGCTGACTTATTTATACATAAAAGTGCTGACTTTTTGTTCCCTGCAGCAAAGAAAAGAGAGCATAAAGTTGAGACCAGAGAAATGTGACTAGATATTGGTTGTCTTCTTTATGCCTTCTTTATTCCACTCAATTAAATATAGTAGTGAAGGCATAAATTGGAACCCTGAGCACATTCTAGAAGAGTAAACCACTCCTTGACTAAGTTTCCTGCAGTTTTGTTTTTGTGTTTTTTTTCTTTAACTATTTTGGGAGTGTTGGAAGGTGGTTATTTGATAGGTGCAGGTAGGTTCCTACAACTAGTAATAACACCACAATCCCAAATAAGGTTCACTCAAGTCTCAGTAAATTAATCCTTGCTTAACCCTTGGTAGCTTGGCTGACGGGCAGTCAAGCTTCACTTAGGAAACAGGTGTGCAAAGCAGTCAGTATCACCAAAACACTAAGGGCCCGATTCCGATCTCGTAAGGAAGGTCTCCAAATGGGATTTGTAAAGACCAAATCCGATTCGGAGCCTATCTTTCCGCCCGAATCGTCCCCCGTTCCTAACCAGCAAGTACGATGCGAGTATCCTGTACGCGCCATGCGATTCGTTTACGAACCCGAACCTGTCTGTCCGACTAGTTCGTAGCCGAATCGTGCCGCACAATGGAGCCATTTTCCGACCGAGCGCATACGATGCACGAATCGAACAGCTGTATCGCCTCGGTCTCATCAAGACGAAACGGCTGTCGGATTCGGACTTCGAGGGGTCATAGCAGGCCCCCCTTTACCCTGAGCCCTCCAATTCGGTCACGAGGGGTGCGCATGGGTCCCCCCGATCCAAGCATGCACATTGTGGCGGGCCACATGGGGTGCTCGCTACAGGGTGTACGCTTTTCCCCGCCCACCCCTTTTTTGCTATGCGAGCCTGTGTACGCGTCTGTACACGGGCTCCATAGAGTTCAATGGGAGTCCGAGCGAGCCGAGTCCGTAAGCATACGGCAGCATCGTACTTGCTCGTTTGGACTCCCGGAGCACCTCTTGCCCGGAAAGCCCTCCAGAACCGAGTCGTATGGAGGGCTTTACTTACAAGATCGGAATCGGGCCCTAAATAAGTGAGACACAAAACACAATAAAAATCCAACACCAATTTAAAGACACCAAAATGACAACAATCCAATGTCGAGAACTGGAGATATGAATTTTTAAAGATTAAATGCAAAAATGTTTTTTCTAGAGCCTAAATGTGAAAAGCGCCAACCAAGGCCATCTGGTCGCGCTGGACCTGGACAAAGTTAAAGTTTCAGGCCAACTGTGTTAGAGTGAGGGTCGGCTATGATGAGCGGTAGGGCCTATCCAATTTTTACCTTCTGAAGTAGTCACTTTTTTGGAACTGTTTCTCTCGATGTTGAGCGATTGGCTTAGTCAATCTGAATTTCAGTTCCACAATAGTGGCCTGCTGCAGCTAGATGCCTTGGTGAGTCCTAGAAGTCTTTGTCTTCGTTGTGAACATCAAATGGCTCTGGAGCTTCCTGCGGGGCAAACCTGCACAGTCAGGCTGAGTCATGGTTCGACATCGCCAGCTTGACTCTCATTGTTGAGGTCGGTGGACTTATTAAGTTTTTTCCCAAAAGTTGTCCAAAAGTTCCCAAACTTTCAGAACTTTTTCTGAAAGGTCCTCTGAGGGTCTTTGAGCATCCACAACACGAGTCAAGGGTCTAGAAGTTCTGATTTGCCCCTTGTGGTTTGAGACTACAATTCCCACAATGCACTTGGTCAAATCCAGTAAAGTCCAGGTGAAGCTGGTGTGCTGGGCTTGTCTTTGCTGGGGGTACTATAGGTGACTTCTTCTCTCACTTTTCTTCCTATTGCTGACCAGGGAGTCCACTCCTTGATCTTTGAAGCCAGGCAAGGACTGCTCTTTGTGAAGCCTTGAGAGTGCAGCATGGACAGTCCTTATGAGTGCAGTCTTCTCCTGTGCAGTCCAAGGGTTCAGCAGGGCACTCTTTCTTCTTCTGATATTTCCAAGCAGGGATCTGAGGTACAGTGAAGCTCTCCCATATTTATTCTATTATCTGGGCTGGCAAGAGGGGGGGGGGCACCCCCAACAAATGGGGTTCAAATTGTCACCCTCTGTGATGATCACTTCCTGAGAATTCTGGCATAGTTCTGTCCCAGAATGCACATCACAGCAAAAATAAAAATTGAGAAATTCTCTCCTGAGAGTTCAGGTCTGGCTAACCCAACTCACAGGTGTGACTAAGCTTTCCCTACACTCCTCTTCCAGCCTCTCTCCTAATTGAATTAGAGGGTCTTCATTCTGGTTGGGGATGCAGGAAGTGAGGGTATGCCTGGTTCCTGTTCTATTTGTGCTTCTCATTTTGAAGAACAGTTTGGATACCCAGCCTCCTTCCTGTCCTGGCATCTGCAGGCAGCAGATCTCCTCCCACCAGATGGTGGCATTGTTTCAGCCCTGGCCACTTCACACCTAATCAGGAGCAGCTTGGCTCAGTCTGTCAAAAGCTGGCCAATGAGAAGCAGATGCTACAGGGCTGCTTTAGGTAACTTCAGAAAAGCAAGTTCTAACACTACTTTCCTGCAATGGTTATAATAAATCCAACCTTGGCAAGTTATTGGATTTATTGTAGCTATTATTTTGATATTTTGAATTATTGTTCTAGCTCACTCCTGTCAAAAGTTAGACTTTGTTAAAGTTTAATAGAGCCTTCCCGTCTTAGCCTATGGGGCTAGCAGCACTACATTGGGGAAAACAGAATTGGCCCTCACCAGGGCAAATAAACCATATTTTATAATGTTCCTGATTTTTTATAATAAAGCACCCTTCCGTTGGGGCACCAAGGGTGGACCTTAGGGTGACTTATATGTAATTATATGTAATAAAATGGTAGTTTTAGACTTTGGAAATACTTTAAATACTAAAGTCGAATTCAAATACAGTTTTATTTTAGAACCAGCCTGCAAGGCAGGGTGGGCTTTAAAATGACAGCAGACACCACATCAGTGCACACTTACGTGCATTAAATCCACTGGGGTCTCTAAACCTACATGCCCTACCATATACCAGGGACTTACAGGTAGGTTGTCTGAACCAATTGCAATTACCCCAATCACTATATACCTTTTAAACAGAGCATTGGCCCTGGGCCTGGTTAGCAGGGCCCAGGGCACATTCAGAGTCAGTAACCTCCAGTATCAGTCCAAAAATGGGGGGTGATCAGTGCAAAAAGGATGACTTTTTTACGCTCCCCCAGATGAAAGGTGATAGGTAACTAACGTCCACCTGGGTGGTCCTCATCAGCTAAGTGGAAAAACCTGGAAAATCCATCTGCATTGGCATGGGCAGTCCCAGGTCTGTGTTCCACTGTAGAATCCATCCCCTGTAGGGAAATGGACCACAGTTTTGGATTTTCCCTCCTCATCTGCATGAACCATCTGAGAGGTCTGTGGTCAGTTTGAACATGGAAGTGAGTACCAAATAGGCATGGTCTTATCTTCTTCAGGAACCAGACAAAAACAAAGGCTTCTCTCTCTTCTGCTAATGAAGGCAACTGGTTGATCCTGGTCCTCCTCATTCACTTGTGCCAACACCCAATCCCTTATTCTGAAGCATCTGTTTTCACCTCAAATACCTTTGTGTAGTTAGGGGCCAGTAGCACTGGTGCTGAACAGATAGCCTCCCTCAGAGTGTTAAAGGCTTTTTGACACTCTGGGGTCCAAAAGACCTTTTTTGGGCTACTTCTTTGAGGTGAATTCTGTCAGGGGAGCCATAATAGTTCAATAATTCTGAACAAATCTCCTGTATTACCCAGTCAGGCCAAGAAAGGCCCTGACCTGTGTCTGGGTTTTAGGAGCTTCCCAATCCAGCATGGTCTGGATCTTGGGCTGGAGAGGTTGTACACAGCCTCTACCAACAAAGTGGCCCAAGTACACAACCCAGCTCTGCCCTATCTGGCACTTGCTTACCTTGATAGTCAGGCCCGCCTGTTATAGGGCCTGAAGCACTTCCTTCAGGTGGACCAGGTGCTCCTCTCAGGTAGAACTGAATACAGCTATATCATCAAGATGAGCTGTACTGAAAGTTTCGACCCCAGACAGGACTCTGTTCACCAATCTTTGGAAAGTGGCAGGGGCCTTCTTCAAACCAGAAGGCATCACTTTGAACTGAAAGTCGCCTTTTGGAGTGGAAAATGCTGACATCTCCTTTGCTCCTGGACTTAGGGCAATCTGCCAGTAACCTGAGGTCAGATCAAATGTACTCAGGTACTTTGCAGCCCCCAACCTATCACTGAGCTCATCGGCTCTATGTATGGGGTGTGCATCAATCTTGGTGACTGCATTCAAACCTCTGTAGTCTACACAAAACCTTAATTCTTTCTCCCCCCCTTAGGAATTAGGTTTAGGTACCAGAACCACTGGACACCAGTAGGTTTAGGTACCATTACCACGGGCCACCAGTACCCAATGACTGTCAGAGGGCTCATTTGCCCCCAACTCCAGAATCTTGGTTACCTCAGCCTTAATGCTGGCGCTGACCTGGTCAGACAACCTGTGCAGCTTGTTTTTGACAGGTAGGCTGCCACCAGTGTCTACATCATGGACACACCAAGTGGTGATCTCAGGGGTAAAGGAGACCAGCCTAGCAAACCTGTCTGCAGTCTTTCTGCTGCTGGTCTGTCAACTTAGGAGAGAGTGCAACTCCCTCCATTGACCGATCTTGCACATTGGTGGAGAAGAGGTCTGGCAAAGGCTCACTCTCCTCCTTCCTTTCTTCATCTGTGACCATCAGCATGGTCATTTCTGCACTGCCTTGGTGGGATTTCAGTCTGTTGGCATGCAGGAACCTGTGGGGATTCCTGGGGGAACCAAGGTCCACCAAGTAGGTGGCCTCCTCCTTTTTCTCCAAAATTGGATAGGGCCCAGTCCATTTGTCCTGGAGGACCCTAGAAGCCACAGGCTCCAGCACCCACACCAATTGCCCTGGATGGTACTCAGGCATAGTAGCCTTCTGGTTATAACAGAGCTTCATGAGCACTTGGCTGGCCTCCAGGTTGCTGCGTGCTCTGCTCATGTACTCTGCCATGTGAGACCACAGGCCTAGCACATAGTCCGGCACATTCTCTTTGGGCTCCTTGAAAGGCTTCTCCCAAGCTTCTTTCATCAAACACAATGGCCCTATTAAAGGATGCCCAGTAACTCAAAGAGGCTAAAGTCAGCCCCTTTCTGTGGCACCTCCTGGTAAGCAAACAGCAGGCATGGGAGGAGAACATCCTATCTCCTCCTGAGCTTGTCAGACAAGCCATGATCATGCCCTTTACTGTCTTTTTGAACATTTCCACCAGACCATCGGTCTGAGGATGATAAGGGGTGGTGAACTTATAGGTAACACCACATTCATCCCACATCACCTTCAGATAGACGGGCATAAAGCTAGTCCCCCTGTCTAGGACCAACCCCTTTGGAAAACCCACTAATGTGAAAACACCAAGTAGGGCTCTGGCCACTGTGGGAGCAGTGACTGTTCTGAGGGGTATTGCCTCTGGATATCTTGTGGCATGGTCCACTACCACCAAGATCTATCTGTTCCCTGAGGCAATTGGTGGGTCTAGGGGACCAACAATGTCAATCCCAACCCCCTCAAAGGGAGCCCCAACCACTGGCAGTGGTATCAAGGAAACCTTTGGCTGGCCCCCTGTCTTGCCACTGGCCTGACAGGTTGCACAGGAGCTACAGACTACTTTACTTTGGCAGACATGTTGGGCCAATAGAAATGGTTGACCAGCTTATTTCAGGTCTTGGTCTGACCCAAATGTCTTGCCTTCTTTCTTTTGATCACCTCCCTAGTTCTTCTTGGTCACTCTGGTACAAACCTACTCATCTGCTGTCTCTCAGTGAGAGACAATTGATCAATATGTGGTCCTTCATGAACAAATTTTAGAGCCCCTCATAGGTAATTACCTGATTACCCTGCATCCATCCCTCCAGTACCTTCACTGAGATGTCTACAAAGTCACCCGAAGATTGTCTACTGGCTTTCTGGGTGTCCCCAAATTTCATTCTATACTGTTCAGGGGTGAGACCAAATCTCCTGACAAGGAATTGCTTCATATGGGAGTAAGACTCAGCTTCCTCCCCTTTAGGGCCAAGAGCCTGTCTCTCCCTGCTACAGTGATCAACTCCCACAGGAGTGAACCCCATTACTGAGAGCTCACCCTCCTCATCCTAAGGGCCCTCTCAAATGTTGTCAGCCACTTATCTATATCAACACCCTCCTGATATTAGGGACAATACCCTTGGGCAGCCTTTGGTCAAACCCACCAACCCTAGAGACCTCCTCGCTGCCACCATCTCTTTGTTCTTCCATTGCCCACTTCTTTTTGGCTAGGGCCAACTTCTCTGCCTCTAATGCTGTGTAGGCTAACTGGGCCTCAAGCACTCTCTCCATGAGGGACAGCTCTACTCCTCCTGTGGTGGATCCTCTACTTACACTAGCTCTAGGCATGGCCCCAGTTACTGTGTAAGTGGACAGGTGTTCTTCCTCATCATTGAGGTTGGAGGGGGTCAAACTTCTTCCCCTTCTACCTGTGGAGCCCACTCTGTCTCAGAGGATGTTTCTGATAGCTGGGCCTTTGCCCAGGCTGTAAGGGACTTCACCATCTCTGACTTCCTAGTATTGGTGGAAGCTGGTAATTCCCTAGCCCTGCACAACCCCCTAAGTTCTACTACAGTGAGTGTGGGCAGGCTAGCCAGATCAAGCTCCATGGTATCCTTAAGCTTTGTGTCACATTCAAAACTGGTGCAAAAATTAAGTTAGAACAATTAAAAAAAAAAAAAATGAATTAATTGATGTTAGACCAAATTAAAAATCAAAAACAATTTTTGCACTAGGTCAATTTAGAGGATTTTCATTGCTTCACTTAAAAGCTGGATGGTGTCATTAAACACAAGCTCTGGATCCCACCACTGTGCATCAAATGTTCGAAGGTGGCTTATTAGTAGGTGCAGGTATGTACTTACAGCTCGATAATAACACCACAATCATAAATAAGGTCCAGTCAAGTCTCAATAAATTATTCCTTGGTCAACCCTTGTTAGCTTGGCTGATGAGCAGTCAGGCTTAACTTAGGAGACAGGTGTATAAAGCATTTAATATCACCAAATCAGTAAATAAGTAAGACATAAAACACAATAAAAATCCAACATCACTTTATAGAAATAGAGAATATTTTTATCTTTAAAATGTCGTTGTGAATTTTTAAAGATTAAATGCAAAAATGTGCTTTCTAGCACCTAAAAGTGAAAAGCGCCAATCGCAGCTATCTGGTCATGCTGGACCAGGACAAAGTCAAAGTTTCAGGCTGACCACAATGAAGTGTGGGTTAGCTACGATGAGCAGTAGGGCCCGATCAAGCTTTTACCTTCTGACTTAGTCACTTTTTTGGAGCTTTTTCTCTCGACGTCGAGCGATCTGCTTCGCCAATCCAGATTTCAGTTTGAAGATGGCAGTCTGCTGCAGCGCCATGCCTTGGTGAGTCATGGAGGTCTTTGTTGTTGACGTCAAGGAGCTCCAGAGGTTTCAGCGGGGCAAACCTACATGGTCAGGCTGAGTCGCTGTCCGACGTCGCCGGCTTGACTCTCGTCATCGAGGTCGGTGGACTTATGGAACTTTTTCCAAAAAGTTGTCCAAAAGATCGCAAACTTTGAGAACTTCTTCTGAAAGGTCCTTTGAGGATCTTTGAGTGTTCACAACACTAGGCAAGGGTCCAAAAGTTCTGATTTGCCTCTTGGGGGTTGGGACTACAATTCCCACAATGCACCTGGTCAAATTCAGTGAAGTCCAGGTGAAGCCGGCCAGCTGGGCTTGTCTTTGTTGGAGGTGATGTAGGTGATTTCTGCCAGCACTTTTCTTCCTGTTGCTGATCAGGGATTCCACTCCTTGATCTTTAAAGACAAGCAAAATCTTCTCTTTGTGAAGTCTTGAGAGTGCAACAGGGGCAGTTCTTATGAGTGCAGTCCTCTTTTGCGCCTTGAGGGTTCAGCAGGGCTAACCTTCTTCTTCTGATGTTTTCAAGCAGGGATCTGAGGTACAGTGCCGCTCGCCCATATTTATTCCATATTCTGGGCTGGCAAGAGGGGGACATTCCCAAATAATGTGGTTCAAGTTGCCACCCTCTGTGATGACCGCTTCCTGAGAAGTGTGGCATATTTCTGTCCCAGAATGCACATCTCAGCAAATAATGAAAATGGAGAACTTCTCTCCTGGAAATTCAGGTCTGGTTAACCCAAACCACAAGTGTGGCTAACTTTTCCCTACACTTCCCATCTGCCTGGGGGTGCGGGAAGAGAGGTTGGGCCTGGTTCCCCTGGTTCCTGTTCTATCTGTGCTTCTTCTTTTGAAGAACAGTTTGGATACCCAGCCTCCATCCTCTCCTGGCATCTGAAGGCAGCAGATCTCCTCCCACCAGATGGTGGCATTGTTCAGCCCTGGCCACTTCACATCTAATCAGGAGCAGCTTGGCTCAGGCTGTCAAAAGTTGGCCAATGAGAACCAGCTGCTATAGGGCTGCTTTAGGTAACTTCAGAAAAGCAAGTTCTAACACTACTTTCCTGCAATAGTTATAATAAATCCAACCTTGGCACGTTGTTGGATTTATTGTAGCTATTATTTTGATATTTTGAATTATTGTTCTAGCTCACTCCTGCCAAAAGTTAGACTTTATTAAAGTTTAATAAAGCCTTCCCATGTTAGCCTATGGAGCTAGAAGCACTACAATGGGGAAAAAGGAAATTGGCGGTTTTTCCCTCACTAGGGCATATAAGGCATCTTTTATAATGTCCCTGTGTATAACAAGACACCCAACCCTTGGGGAACCTAGGGCAGGCCTTCGGAGTAACTTATATGTAATAATAAGGTAGTTTTAGACTTTGAAAGTACTTTTATTTTCAAAGTCAAATTGGAATACAGTTTTATTTTAAAAATCAGCCTGCAAGGCAGGGCTGGCTTTAAATTGACATCAGACACCACAGCAGTGCACACTTAAGTGAACTAAATCCATTGGGGTGTCTGAACCTACATTCCCTGCCAAATACTAGGGACTTACAGGTAGGTTGTTTGAACCAATTGGAATTACACAAATTATCATATACCTTTTAAAAAGAGGATTGGCCCCGGGCCTGGTTAGCAGGGCCCAGGTCACTTTCAGAGTCAGTAACCACCAGTATAATTCAGAAAATGGGGGTGATCAGGGTAAAAAGGATGACTTTCTCACAGAAAGCAAAACCTCCCTATTGCTGCATATCAAAAAAGGGCCACCAGAAGGAGAAAGACTCCTCAAACCTATAAAAAATTAAAGAGAGAATGGAGCAGAGATGCTAAGTGGTTGATTAGTCGAAGATAGGGAGAAAGGGAGGAAAAGAAGTACAAATAAAGAATCTGTACAGGTCCATGACCCAGTCTGTTCAGTGAAACCTAAAAGGAAGAAAGAAAGAACTAATGTCACTTAGGAATTCCTTGAGATCTTCACTCATTAACCAAGAGAAAAATGAAGGCAAATTCATGGACTGCTGAGCTCCTCCATTATGTATACGGCTCGATGAATCACCAGACTATGAATAAATAGTCCTCAACCCAAAGATCCACTTGTCCTTCTTCTTCTGTATGACTCAACCTGCCCACAATTTAGTAAATTATCTTCTGAACTGTCTAAAATACTGTATATTATATTCCTTTCAGAGTTGGGTAGTATTCTGCAGCTAGGTGTGCGTGTAAATATAAATGGTTTGCCTGCAACACATAATATGAAAAATGTTAGTCTAAGTCTAACCCTTCTGCAGTGTGATGAAATATGCATGCAGAACCTAATGTCTTAACTACCTTGAGTAATATTGGAGGCAGCTTACAATACTTTGAGAAACCTGAATCAAGTATATGATTCAAAGTCTGTAGAAGAAATGGCAAACTGCAACTTCCTAAATGAAAATGTAACTTTAGCTTAATTTAATCTGAGTTCAATCTTCAAAGTAATGTCCAAATCCATAGTAACACAGATGGTTGCACTCCAGCAAGAACAAGTTCCACTTTGGAAATTCGGCTGATTCCACAAAGAGGATATTTCAGAGAAGACTGCAACACTATTCAATCTTGAAACTGAGAGAGACGCAAGCAGACGAAAAACAGCTAGTGAGAGCAAGGTGCGCCAGGGTAAGCAACTCGATATAATACAGTTCAAAGATGGCTGCTACATTCTAGTTTGCATTTGTTCTAATTTAGAATATGACTCTCACTGTGTGGGCGACATCTTGGTTTGAAATGGATACACCCAACACTTTCCATTTCGACTCCCATCTCTTAGAATTATAGAAAATTTACTTAAATCTGTACTCAATATTAATTGTGTGAAAACAGTATTCAAAATATAACAAACAATTGTGTGGCCAGAAATATGTTAACACACTCTCAGTCTCAAAATATTCAGTAACACTTCAAAAGTTAATTTAGGGTGCTCCAACACGAAAAGAGAGCAATTACACCAGTGCTCTCCAAGCAGAGGACAATCCCCAATTGTAGAAGAAAGTTTTTGCAAGAACACCAAAGTGCAGTGATGAGTCCTTTTTGTAACTGAATGAAACAGTCTTCTTTGTTTCGCAAAGGGCTTATATATCTGTCATTGGCAGATTTATAAACCCTGATGCAATCAATGTAATAGACACCTGATAAAACACGTGTTAGCAAAGATGGTTAGATCGGCTTCGATTGAAAGAATGAAATAGAGAAGATCGTTTTGTTCAATTACAAGAAGGACTCATTGCACTTTGGTGTGCTTGCAAGTACTTTCTTTCAAAATATAAATGTTCTAAATGTCTAAATGTAAGAAATTATAAATGTATCTCATTGCCATGTCTATTTACCTTGATTAGCCCCCTGTGACAAAACCACTCCTACTATGAACAAGAGAAGTGTATCCTATGTTGATGTTTCTGACAGGCTCCCCCCCCTTTCAAAACACAGTCCATGTGCCAGGATTGTTTGGTTCAGAATCATGAGATTTCTTTACTAGTTTAGGTGCATGAATATGTGTCGCTGGTTCCCAAGAACTTTCTTCTGGCCTAAACCTCTTCCAATGTACTAAATGTTGTAGTGTACCTCAATATACCCATGGATCTAGAATTCTTTTAACTTAATATTCTTGATCCGAACCTACAACAATAGTTGAAGGAGGCTGCACCAGACCAATATTTTTCTTCACTGGTTTTACCAGAGCCACATGAAAGACTGGGTGAATTTTGATAATGGTAAAGTCAGTTTCACAGCTTTGTCATTTGTTGCTTTTGTGATAGTAATATAGACCCATAAAACATGTCTAAAATGTTCATTCTCCATGCAAATACTTAGCAGAAAGTCCCTAAATCCCCAGGCTGATATGTTGGAGCCTGATGATGATGTTTTTTCTGTCTATTTCATGTAGAGTTATTTAGGTTTCAATATTGCTGGCTTAGTCTCCTGCTGTAGATCAGAAACTAAATGCAACCATTCCTCCACCGATGGCACAGATACTACTCTTGATCTATTTCTAAGAGAAAATGAGGCTGATACCCTTAATGACAAAAAATGGACTATGATTCAATGAAGCATGTACTGCATTATTATGGCAATGTTATGGCAATTACATATGTTGTGCCCAAGATGTCTGCTCTTGCAGATACTTTCATTGCTGAGCTTCCAGATCTTGATTTACTCCTTCAATTTGGTAATTAGATTGTGGATGGTATGCAGAAGAAAGTCATATTTCTGATGGTTCTGTTTTGCAAAATGCTCCCAAAATCGTGAGATAAATTGATATCCCTGATCAGAAATTATTACTCTCCGCATGCGGTGGAGGAGCACAACATTTTATAGAACCACTCATTAGTGTCTTCTGCAGTAGGATTTCCTTTGACTGGTATAAAATGTGCCTTCTTTGTAAATAAGTCCACCACTACCATAAGAGAAGTGAATCTATTATCAGTGGGTAGCACAACCATGAAATCTATTGATATAGTATGCCTCAGGATGTGGTGCATTCTTTTTCCTGATACAAGTGTTACAAGTACATACATATTGTTTTAGTTCTTTCTTAACCTTTTCCACCAGAAATGTCTTTTAATTAGTTCCTAAGTTTTAGTGATACTAAAAAATGACCAGGCAAAGTGAGAGAACTTGTTATCGTAACTCAACAGTAGGAACATAAATGCTCCCTTTGTAGATCATCTTTTGCCACCCATGAAGCAGTGACGTCAGAAGTCAAGTTCTATTATGATTGAATCGCAGTTTTTACAATGTGCTCCAATTATTCTTGCACCTGGAACTTTTGGCATAGAAGACTATATCTTTACAGAAGAATCAGAAATTTGATTTCTTGATAATGCATCTGCTTTATCATTTTGACATCCTGGTCTAAACACAGACCTAAACACAGACTGAGTGTGTCACCCTTGAGAGGGTGTGTGGGCATCCTCCAATACATCCTGGCTCGGGAGGCACCTGTTCAGCCTCAGGGAACGCACCTTGGCCTGAGTGGCCAGTCTCAGGCTACCACCCCGGGACCAATGACAAGTTGAGTGGAAGTAGGAGGCCTAAAACCGGGGCCTTTTGCCCCCCACTCTGAGAAAACTCAGAGGTCAGAGAACCGTGGATGGCCCGGGGCCTAACTCTTGATACTGACTGCTGTCAGTGGCCTCTGTTGGTTGCTGTCCTTAGGAGCAACGTTTTATTGGGTTAGGGACAGAAGTCTGATCCTAAGGGCGGAATGGGCCATATGTCAGAGCAAGTTAAGGCTAGGTGCTTCACAGATAGGGTCCACAAGTGAGTAGAAGGGTTCTCCATGGGTCAGTTCAGTGGCTCAGGAGAGTAGTAACAGAGGACTCCAACTAAGTTTAGAGGGGCATTGCCCACATTCTATTGCCTAAGAAGGGAAGCCCATCAAGCTATTGATTAGTCTAATCTGTCTTTTGTATGGAGAGGGGTCGTGTTTGACTTGGCCCTTTCTTCCGGGGTCACCCCCCAAACGTTTTCTCTTCACCTCTCTTTCCAAGCCCGTGTTTGTTGACTTTTAGGACTGTGCGCACTTTACCACTGCTAACCAGTGCTAAGGTACTTGTGCTCTCTCCCTACAACATGGCAAAACTGGCTTACTCCCAATTGACATATTTAATTTACTTGTAGGTTCCTAATAAAGTGGTACAACATATACCCAGGGCTTGTAAATTAAATCCTACTGGTTGACCTGCAGCACTTGTTGACCCAGCCACTTAAGTAGCCCTTTAAAAGATGTCCCAGGCCTGCCACTGCAGGCTGTGTATTCAGCTTTAAACTGCCATTTTGATCTGGCAAAATAAAGCTTTTACCAGACTTAAACCTTCCTTTTATTGCATATGTCACCCTTAGGGTAGGCCCTAATCAGCCCAACGGGCCGGGTGCATGGTATTTAAGAAGTTGGACCTGTACTTTTAAGTTTTGCATGTCCTGGTAGTGAAAAACTTTTAAATTAATTTTTCACTACTGCAAGGTCTACCTCTCCCATGGGATAACATTAGGTTACCTTATTGCAATTATTAAGCGATAACTTTTGTTTGGGAAAAGGTAGAAATGTCATTCTACTAAACAGACTGAGAAACGTTGGAGTCCATGGCCTTACCTTACAGTGGTTGTCATGCTTCCTAACTCACCGCACCCAAACCATCAACCTCGGTGCCTTCCAATCTCAAACTTCGGAGCTGACTAAAGGAGTACCTCTGGGATCCTGCCTTAGTCCCACTCTATTTAACATTTATGTGGCTCCTCTAGCGGACTTACTCAGGGAACTGGTTTTCATTCTAATTTCATATGCTGACGACACCCAGCTCCTAATGACATTTGATAAAAACTCTCCCAATATCCACTCAACTTTTTCCGAAGGCATGCTAGCCATTTCGGCTTGGATGAGGAACAATTTCCTGCAGCTAAATGCTAGCAAAACGGAGATTATGCTATTTAGAGAAGCTCCTCTACTCTGGTCCCCAGATTGGTGGCCTACAGACCTGGGTGCTGCCCCGGTCCCAAAAGCAGGGGTAAAAAACCTAGGAGTACACTTGGACCAGAAACTCATGATGAAGGAGCAAGTCACTACCACCGTGGGCTCCTGCTTCCATGCATTAAGCCTCTTGAGGAGGGTTTTCCCTTTTCTCCCTATGACAGTCCGTAAAACACTCCTTCAGACATTAGTAATAAGTCGCCTAGACTATTGTAATGCCCTCCTGATCTCTGCCAACGAATCCTCTCTTAAAAGACTTCAGGTGGTCCAAAACACTGCGGCCCGTTTCCAACTCTCCTGCCAGGACCGCCTCTCTGCCGCTACTCCATAGACTTCATTGGCTGCCAATCCGCAAGCGGATCCGATTTAAGATCTGCTGCATAGTGCACAAGACATTACACGGCAACGGCCCTAGCTACTTAGCAGATAGATTCATCCGATATCAGCCCTCCAGAACTCTCCGGTCAGGCTCTAAATCGCTTCTTTTGGTGCCCCGTGTTAAGAAATCACGCATGGGTGGGAAAGCTTTTTACCATCTGGCCCCCTCCCATTGGAATGGACTCCCCAGCCACCTCCGGAAATGCACCGACTATCTACTATTCCGTAAGCTCCTCAAAACTGAGCTCTTCTGAATTCCTCTTCTTGTCCTACTGTAGCACTTCCGCAGCGCGGAGATACCCCTCAGGGGGTGATTCGGGCGCTTTACAAGACACAAAATAAAATGTTTGGTCTCAAAAGAGCTAATGGTAAAGTCGGATTTTTAATTCACAATTCTGAAAATGCCACTTATTAAAGTATGATTATTTAAACAAATGAACTTTAGTTATTAATAAATAAATATTAGTTATTAAAATAAATAGAATATGCCAACCACTCCAACATAACACAAACAAAAAAGAAAAGTTATAAAATCTGTTATGACAAATACATTATTTTAATTTCTATTTAATAATAATTTTAATATTTTTAGGCAAAAGCATTGCCCAGTCATTCTTCAGTAACCTGCATACCAAAAATATAAATATATAAAATATTAAAAATATAAAAACAGACATTAAAATTTTACAAAATTAAACAAGGTAAAATAATTAATATATCCTTAAAAAAATGATAATCACTCAAACTCCAATCATCTACACTATCTATAACAAACAATATAAATTATAGTTCACAAATAAATGTATACAAACCTTTAAATTAAATGTTTTAAAACATATGGGTAAAAAAAATGTAAACATAAAAAATTAGCATAATATATCAATTAATCAATTACCGAACCCCCCCAAGTTCTAAACCCTTGTTGGACACAAGCGCTCGTAGGTTCTTTCCCTTTCAACAAGGTTGCTTTATATTCCTCGACACACCAATCAGTTAGGCAAACACTCAAATTTATGAAGACACCCCACGACTCCACAAGATATGTATAGTTCAATTGTATTTTCCCATCCTTCTCACTTGTAACTTCAAGGTTCTCACCTGAACCAGCAAATCGTAACATTTGATTGTAATGTCTTGAGTAACCACCATACTTGTATGCCTACTTATATGTGAAATAATAAAATGCCAATAAATTGTTTAGAAAAAAAAAAAAGACAAAGATATGGTGGAATATAACTTACTGCTTGTTGTTTTAGAAATTAACCCAAATTCTGGAAAATTTCAACCTTCCCATTAAAATTATAATTTGGATTTTTGTTTGTGAATTAAAGAAAATATTTCATAAAAAAAAATGAATTAATCAATTATTATCAATTTAAATTTATTCTACTTAAACACTCCCTACCAAATTCCCCAATAAAGATCACAAACCAATTGTTTAAATAATTTAAAACTTTATTAAATGTCAAAATAAATACATAGTAAAACAGTTTAATCAAATACCATTAAGTAATAAATAATTAAAAATGACTCTACCAAAGAAAACCACCAATAAACCCCACAACCTGAAATTAAAATATAATAAAGAATTTGTAACACATGTAAACAAATAACAATTAAAATATTAAATTAATCAATCAAAATAAATTAACATCATTTTTACCCACCGAATCAACTCCAAAAAACAACCGGAAAAAATATGGATTTAATATAGTATTTTGTAAATAGAATTTATAAATGATTACAAAAAAAGTCACGACACAAGTATTGTAATAAAACATACTAAATTCAACATTACAATTTTAAACCTCGATACCAAACTAAAAAAAAAAAAAAGATATACTTACCTCTGATAATGTTATTGGTTTGCTTCGATAATGTTGTAATTTTTCTAGTCACAAAATTTTTACCACAATATCATGGTCACACTATACTTCTGATTCGATATTTAGGTGGACACCTCCATTATATTTTTCAAGGTCACAGAACCGTTGCACTATGTAAAACTTTCTGTGTATTACATTTCTTTACTCATGTGATTAGACCCCTTGTTAATCAGTGGTAATGTCTTTGGGACAGGCACGGCTCACAGGCATGTAAATGATCCTTTGCCATCTCAAGGCAGAGACAGGGTTATATAGCCTTTGTGCCTGATACAATGATTGCTTGGTAAGAATAGCATAGCATTCCGTTGCTAAGGGTTTGTGTCTGGTAACCTATCGGTAGTACAGAGCTTATTAGCCCATTTCTCTGCTTGGTTGATTAATGATCTAATGGTATGGTAAGGTAGGGTGACATGAAAACTACGTAGCACAGAACATTTGTTCAAGACATCAGAGTAATAGCCATTAATGAATTACACAATATTATTATAGATGTGCACAATCTGCATGTATAGTGCCTGTAAAAAAATATTGTGTTAGCCCTAGTCTATAGGTATGAACACAACAAAATAGACTTATACTCTCAGAGGCAGTTAGCATGGGTAATTAGCTTTATATCCTAAAACGTGAGTGATCATATTCATGCACGCATGAATTGATGACTGACGTGTTAAGGAAAGAACCCCATCCTCAGGCGGTTAAACCCACATCACAGTGAAAAGCATTCCTAGCCATAACTCAGTGTTTTTCTTGAGCATTATTGTGAGGATGTACTACCTTGTGGATTGTGCAAGCAACAGGGAAAGGAATCTCATTGTCTACTTGGTCGTAAGAAAATTGATTATTATTAGATGGCAATGATAAGAGTCCTTCCCAAGTAATCATTGCAAGATCCTGTCAGGTTAAACACACAGTTTCATTAATTTAAACATGGTCTCGACCCCTGGCAGCTATGGCACAGAGAAACAAGTTTAACTAAGAAAATATGTAAAACATTTAGCAGTACCAAAACAATGAAAAAGTCAAAACACAACGCAATAAAAATCCCACAGCCAATCTCCAAAAATTAAGAAAAAAAGAATACGAAAAAATGGCACCAAAACAATTAAAATCTTGAAAGGGGAACCAGAAAAAAGAATTTTTAAAGTTTCAGGACAAAAAGTGACAAGAAAAAGTAAAGCGCCAATCAGAAGTCAGTGTTTGGGGTTGACCTGGACCTAGGCATGGTTTCTGGTTGGCCACGAGGGACCAGAGATCGGATACACCACACTGGTTGCCCCAGTCAAAATTATTACCTTCTGACTTAGTGTATGCTACTTCGTCCCTGTCTGCCAAACTAATTGTCTGCCTGCTCTACTTAGAGAAGTGTAGACCATCATTTTTCTGATGATGGCGTTCACACTGACTGCGCCAGCAGATGCCCCACACCAAAACCCCAATAGTCGAGGACGTTGGTGTAGATAGATCAGACTATTTGCCCTATTTATCATACTTTTTCAGTTTGTGACCACCAGCGAATTTCCCTGAGCATCAGGATCATTTGTTTTTGTTTTTCAAATACAAACTCCCATTTTGGGAGTTTGTTTTTAAAAAATAAAAAGTTTGCTGAGTGTTCGCCTAAAATACGATGGCTTCTGAGCAAGGTTTCAGTGCCATCAGATAAGCCACCATGGCAACAGCTCAACTGCAGGCATGGAGATCTGATCAATCAGGGCCAGCAGATATCTCTAAATATGTTTGGCGGTAGTCAGAGTGGTGGAGGTGATTACCTCTGCTATTCTGATACACAGCGGGGCACCTGTCATACTCTACATGAGGCCCTTTTTATGAAAATCTTAATCCTTCAGCAGATCAAGGTTGAAGGATGCATCTAGCAAGGGCCTCTCAAAGTCAGTTTGGACAAGGTCAGGCTGAAGCCATTGGTTTTAAGAGGAAAATTACAGACTGGGAAAATTCGAAATTCTAGTTTGATTCACGCCAAAGTCATTTCAGTGGTCAGATACTTTTCTCGCCCAGCCAAGCCAAAATGTCTACATTGGAACTTAAGACCTTATTTAGAGTTTGCTGGCAGGGTACTCTGTTGCAAAGGCGAATACCTGCCAAACCCTCAGTCCTCTAACTTTATTTAGATACTAGTGGACCTTAAGTATTCTGTTCATGGAGCCCCCCTTTGTTTTGTCAACAGAATGCGTCATCTGACGGCCTGATGGAGTAGAGGCCATTGGAGGAAGGAGATTACACTGCCCACCTTATTTAGGGTGGATGCTGTAATGTCTTTTTTTCTGTTCTTTGCTGTCAGAAAAAACCTAGAAGCGAGGGACATAAAAAATAATGACTCCCCATGCCCTGGGAGAACATTCATGTGTGTGAGGGTCATTGGTTTTTAGTTTTTTTGTGTCTGAAAAATGAAAAAATTCAAATAGTTTGATGAATGGCTGTCAACACTGATGGCGGCCGTCCACCAATTTTATTGTACATTGTAAGGAGTGGCTGTGAAGGCAGTTCCTTTCAGTGTACAGAGATGACCGCTGGTCCAGCAGTCATCTCTAAATATGATGGACGGTAGTACATCATGATGGCAGATGCAATGTCCTCTGCCATCCTGATGGACTGAGTACTGTCTGTCAAATTTCACATCAGGCCCTCAATCTTTGTTTTGAAGCTTAAAAACCTCCAGCGGGACAAACTTGGAAGATGTGGTGGGGCATGTCGAACTGACGTGCAATTCCGTAGCCAGTGGCTATGGGTAATTCCCTAGCCAGTGGCTGTGGGTAACTCCTGACACTACCTAACTACTGAGTAAAATGGTAACCCCTTCCTCTTGTCCAGCACATTGCCTTTGACTGATGGCAAACTATCCTCCATGCACCATTCTCATGGAAATCCAACATGGCAGTATCCTTCAGCCCCTAGAGGACACTTTTGGCACACCCAGGGAACCACTCTAATCTTGTTCTGGGACCAGCTCCCTCCACCACTGAGACTAAGGCTAAAGTGTATCTTGGGATCAAATGACCCCTTTTCTCCAGCTTTCCCTCATCACTAAACTATAAAAGTAAAGATATTCACCTGCTACCTTTCAAGTTAGCGCACTAACTGAACCCTTCTTAAATGCCCTTCCAGGGTTAACCCGTGCCACATATCTCACCCAATGGCTGTACTCCTGAGTGCAGTCCCAAGGTGCACTGACTATGCACGCTCGAACAATCTTTCACACAAACTTTCAACATTGTATTGATATTTCCATTCATAGCGGTTATTAATCTACTTGGTTATCATCCAGTCCCATAGTCAGTTTGGGTAATTTCTGTGGATACTGTAGGCATTTCATTATTTTAATCTCTATTTGAGTTATATCGAAATGCGTTGGTTTACATCCTTAATTAGTTACACTGTATCATGTTTCCCTCTTCAGTTACTACTACCGGAAGAGGGAAACATGATACAGTGTAACTGATTAAGGATGTAAACCAACTCATTTTGATACAATTCAAATAGAGAATGAAATAATGACCGACCAAGCTTTCGAACAAACTTTCAACATTGTATCGATATTTTTATTCATGGTTTTTATTAATCTACTTTTTTTTAACATCCTTTCCCATGTTCACTTTGGGTAATCTCTGCGGATAAAGTATGCATGTCATTATTTCATTCTCTATTTGGGCTGTGCCAAAATTGCTTTTGTTTACATCCTTAATTAGTTTCCCTCTATCATGTTTCCCTTTTCAGTTACTAATAACTGAAAAGGGAATCATGATACAGTGTAACTTAATTAGTTACACTGTAGCTTGTTTCCCTTTTCAGTTACTAAACCGAAGTTACAGAATTAGCATTTCAACTGTACTTTAGGTTGTCCTACAGAAAAGCAATGCTCTGAAAAGAGCTTTTGGGTGGCAGTCACTGCAGGAGTATGCCAACTGTAACTTTTTCGATGTTCAACTTTCCAATAATAAACACCTTACCTTGTGGGCTGCAAGGCCTACTGAGGGGTGACTTACCTCATGTTTAAAAGTAGGTTTCCTGTCTGTCAGAAAGGGTTTGCTTTGATAGGGCTGTCTGCAGGTCTAATGCAGAAGAATTCAGGCAAATTCCATTTAACTTTCCATGCCACTGGTACATTTCCTGCACCATGTACGTAAGCCTTACTGGAAAGTTAAGTATGCCAAATGGGGATTAGCCAATGTTATCATATTGTAGGGGTCAGAGCTCCTGCACTGGAGACTGGATCACAGAATTCAAAACCATCAGCATCCGTCCACAAATAAATGTGGGATGACCATTCAAAATGTAAACTTTCTCACACTGCTACTCCCAATGGAAGACAAGGAGTAAGTTAACCTTTCATTTGGCAGTTCTCACATTTAAGTGGAAGAACCTGGAAAGGCAATCAGAATTGGGGTGGTCATGCCAGGTCTGTGCTCCATTGTGAAGGGTCCATTCCTGCCCCAAAAACATGCTGAAATGCAAATAAAATGATTTTTCTCGCTTATGCCAGCCTCCTGGAGGGGCAGGATTTTGGCACAAATCCATATCTATAATTCTTTGTAGAAATGAATTTGAGTCAAAATCTATGGGTGGATACACGGGAACGCCCAAGCACCACCCATGGGGTGACGCAAAGTAACGCAACGCCGTGCATTGCGCTGTGTTGTGTTATTTTGGGTTAGAAGAATCCAATGCAAGGAATGATTTGGATGGATTGTAAAAACCAACCCAATACTTTGCAACGTGCCTGTGTTAAAAAAGTAATGCAAACCCAACTCAAAGTGTTTGTAAATCTGGGATGCACAACGAGCAAAATAGCAATTAACAATGTGCTGACATTGCACCATTTGCCTACTGATTTTCCAAACCGCCCCCTGGGAGGGATGCTCAAATATCTCGTAAAAGCTGTGTTTCAAGCCCTTATAGATTAACACCAGAGCAACTTTCACAGTGCGTTTAAGAATGCAGCATATGCCACTGGTTGTCCCTGAAACTAGAACCAGAAATTTAAAATCCCACAAGGTGTACCGGCTTAGTATGTATCAAAATGCAGCATTTGCCATCCATTTTCTAAAATCCCTAGAACAGAGCCCTTAATCTCATATGAGGTATTACAAAGCAGCACCTAAGTTAGTGGCTCATTAAGCTTTTAGATTGCCATTTGCCACATTTTGCCCCAAAAATGACACCCCATACAATGCAATATAAGACAATGGTAAAGGGGCCACAGAAGTCGTTTACATCTTATTTATAAAGATGCCACCACCCCCCTATATTCAAAGTAATAGCCACGGCCCCGAAGTTTGGACCTAGTTACACCTTTTGTCAGATAATTTAATAATTTTTATTGGAAGCGGGGGTTTTACTTGATCTGAGAAACTCGGTGGGTGGGAGAATGATGCCAAAGGCGCTAGTTGCTCACAAATTCCCTTTATTGCATGCATTTTGCTTTACAGTACCTATTTACTCTAACCAAGGACAGAAACGGGTTCGGTTTCGGAAAAGGCCTACAGAAGCATGATAGTATTTGACCACTAGGTGGCAGTCTATGCCCATTCATACTTCTGCCCAACGAAACAATGTACTCGCAGCACTTCAAGCATGATTGATGACAAACAAGCCTTTACACTGGAATATCATCAAGGAAAGACAATACTACCTCAGTAGATCTAAACAAAACCATGTTTAATTCTGAACCAATCTCACACATCCAATTTGTACTTGCAAGACGATGCTGCCTCTAGCTCACAGGACACTATAATAAACAGTCCATAAGAATGTCCACGCAGAGGGCCTTCGGAGCTTGTTTTTATTTACCCAGTAAACATTTTTTTGTGATTTTGAAAGTGTCACTGGCATTTCACATTCGACATTTAAAGGTGCTTATGTGCTATTAGAGAAACGGAATGGTCTAGCAAGTCACGAAAATAGAACTAACAGATGCATTTACTTTTTTTTGCAGTTTTATACAGCGTGAGCTCGTACCAAAGTCATTGGAACTCTTTCATTACACAAGGTCAGGTTATCATGGCTGCCAGGCTTCCCACACATGCGTGATGGGATGCTCCAGACCAATTCTTTCCTTTGAATTCTGGGACTTGTTTTATAATGGAATAAACAAGACTACCAGTGGCGTAGCTAGGCCCCAGGATTTGCCACCCGCAGCTGCTGCATAGTAAGTGGGGGAGGAGGGGGGGATTTGGGGAGTCTGGGAGCGGGGTGCTGTTGATTCCTTGGACGGCCGCAAAACTCGTGCCGCCGGGGGCGGACCGCCCCCCCTTGCTACGCCACTGAATACTACATGACCCAGAATTCAAAGAAAATAACCTGGACTGGAGCAGCACATCACGCATGGACCTGGGAGGGTTGGTTTTTCTTTTTAGGCAAAGGGAGATTAAATGATTTGCCCAGAATCACAGAATGTTAAGCCGATGGCGGACCCACACCTGGCTCCTTAGTTCTAAAGTCGGCAGCTCGGGCCCTTAGACCCCAATTCCTTTAGTTTCCCACTATAATGATGAATGTTGCATTTGTTTCAATAATTAAAAGCAAAGCCAGGTTTGACAATGTTAATCTATAACGCAAGAGCCTGCGTAACTTTATTGGACTGATTGTGTGGTAAAAATCGCATTTGCTTTTGAACCAAGTCAAAGTGACGCATCGATCCATTCTTCTCGCCCCTTTTTTGTACTAAAGAAAGTCAAGCCAAACACGTGGCTAGATCACGTGACACAGCACTGGGCAAGTACAATTTAGCACCAACAATTTAACCAACCAATAGTTTGAAATGGAGAATAGTGTAAAACAAGCATTTGCAATGCAATCGGTCTCGCCTTTGGGACCTTATATGTATTTAGCTATGCAGAAAAGCTCCTGTGAGTAGGACAAACACAGAGTATGGAGGGAAGCCACCAATAAACGCAAGGCCACTGAGATTGACATAAAAGCCATCTAATCTTGAGCACAGGGATGCTAGTTAGAGTATAATCATACATACCAATATTTTAGAAGAGGAAAGTGGGAGATTTAAAAAAAATAATCGGGAGAATTAATTTCCCCCATTGACTTCTATTGAAGGACAGGCTATTTCAGTCAGGAAACAGACAAAACCATTTTTTGCTACAAAAAGTGGGAAGGTGAAGTTTGTCTGGTGGTTGTTGTCTTGTCAGTCCGGGATGGGCTGAGTTGGGTACCGTCTACGTAAGATATGATGGTGATGCCTTGGGATCTGATGATATTGATGAGTGGAGTCATGTAGATGTTGAACAGGGTGGGACTGAGCTATGAACCCTGGGGGACTCCACAGATCAGATTCCCCATGTATAGGGTGGTAGCCTAACTCTCTGTGCCTATGGTGTGCCAGTAAGTAGGATGTTGTCTTCTCCTAGGTGAAGAGGACTAATGCTTGATAACCTGTTCAGGATCCTTCTTCCAGAAGGAATTGCTCCAATTTACAGATCAGCGACAGTTGGCACCAAGTGGCTTTAGTTTTATGCACTATGTATTTTTTTAATTTCATGTTGCTGTATTCAAAGGGATTGGACACTGCTGGCAAGATATGGCAAGGCGGATTAGGTTGGTTTTGGATGGGATAAGATTGAGGTGGGTACTGGACATATAGTAAGTCTTCAGCAAAGTGATATTGTGTCCTGAAGCAATGTTTAGTTACAGCTGGTTGTCGTCAGAATATTTTTAAATGCTGATGTCCATGTTTGCCAGTAGGGACCCCAGGGGTTCCATGTTGATACTGAAGAATACTTATTAGAGGCTGGAGTCCTGAGGGCTGCAGCATGTTTCAAGGTTGGGCTCAGATGTACATAACCTATTTGCAGGTCAAAAGCCAAGCGGAACAGAATGTCCCTTTAGTAAACCTCATTAAGTCTTGTTCTAAGAACAGATAATGGGAAGAGAGTTCCAAAAGGTGCAGCCTGCGCTTGCAAACTGATACCCTCACAATGTGGTTTGTTTGCTTGACAAAGGCACAATTTGTGGGTTATGGCTCACCTTAGACATATGGGTTGTCTGATCACACCACTGACATCTCCTTTTTGGACAGAAAGGTTTTAACAACAGGATTGCGCAGGCTAATAGGGGCTCACTTTCCAATATGGAGGGTCTGCGAAAGGTTGAGGTATGTGTTGCACAGGCTCCCAAACAATGGAGGGAAAACCTCACAGATGCACCAGAGGCAGCATCTGCATAAAACTCCCAACTACAGCCGGGGGAAGATACACAGTGGTACAGCTGATTGTGCCCAAGACAATAACTGAAAGAGGAAACCCTCAATAAAGTGTCAGGTGCAGCTGCAAAATGGTTAAAGAACACATACAATGGCATTTTTAGAAGAGTTTCGACCAGGAAAGAGTAGGGGGGCATGCAGGGATGGGGAGAAACGTATACTGCAAATACCAGGCCAGGAAGTAGTAAAGTAAAATGATTCCACCAAACCAAAAGACAGAAAGAGAGAACGGGGAGAACTATAAGATCCCAGGTGACCACAAATGACACAGAGATGAAAACACAATATCTCACCATGGCTGGGACTATGGGTGATAGGGAGGTGGGCCCCAACAGCTCCATTGGTCCTGTCCAAACTCAAGACTCATAAGAGAGGAGGACGAAGCAGGCGAAACCATAAAAAGCAATCATTTTTTGCAGGTCTATCTTGGAAACACATAACTAGATGAGTAAAAACTGAGAATGTCCAACATATCTCCAGGAGAGACAGATCCATGCCAGACTTTTAGGCAAAACATATAAAATGAAGTTCTAAGTATACCTCCTTTTACATAATCAATGATTATCCTGAAAATGATATTTATCTGTTCCTCCTTGACATATATTTTACATAGATGGCATCAAGACTGCCATTAAACAGACAACTCATAGGGACCAGAAAAAGAAAGCCTTTTGTAAGCCAGAAGCTTAGTATAGATAAGAAACTAAGTCAAGCCGCAACCGCAGTGAAAATCCCGACTCCACAGAGGACAATGAGCAGGAAAGATCCAATGAAGGAAATAGGAAGAGTTAAAAGCACCAGGGTATAAAATGGTACAAACAGAAAACCTCACAAAGAAAGTGAAAATTTGGAAAGTCCCTTATGCTTCCGAACCTGTGTCAAAACATATAAATGCAGACATTGTAATTATAGCATATTCCTTACTTACATTTTACAACTCACTCTATAAGTAACCTAACATTAGGGGGCCGATTAGGATGGCGGTCGGAAAACCACCCCGACCGCCATGGTAGCGAAAATCAACCGTCCGCTGGTACCGCGGCAAAACCGGCGGTCCGATTAGGATCCACCCCCACAAAATTCCGACCGCCGCAGAACGATGCCACAAAAGACCGCCGGTAGCGGGCGGAGCAGGTAAAAGTCCGACCGCGGCGGAAACACACAAAACCGCCGCGAGGCCAGCGGAGTGACCGCCAGTAAAATTAGGATTCCATTGAGGTGACAGCGGGACGATCCGCTGTCTCCGACCGCCACGATCGCAAACAGTGATGAATGGGAGAGCCGGCGGAAGGGCTGTTGCATATCCACCGCCGCGGAAGCTCCGTGACAAATATGGCGGTCGACAAAAAAAACACACAACAAGGCCACCAAGTGCACACATCAAACTAGCTCTGCCCCAAAAGCACCTAACACACCCCAATGACACACCCCCATGGCAACTTAAAAAATACAAATCCCAGGACAACCCACACAACACACCTGACAGCAATACTCCATTTTGACACACCCACATAGGTGAGTATAAAACCAGCCCCTTCCCTGACCAGAATCCTTTGCACTACTCCAACACTGAAGGAAACAAAACCTGCAGCACATTGGATAGGCAAAATACCACACTTCTCACCAGCACAACAAGACACACACACACCACCTACACCACTCCCACCACCCTCACAACTTCACCTCAAACCATTTGCACATCACACACCATGGCACAAAAGAAAATGCCCAAATTCACAGAGAGTGAGTTGTCAGTCATGGCAGATGAGGTAATCAGAGTAGAACCACAATTGTTTGGTACCCTGGTCCAACAGACACCATTAGCCACAAGAGCACAAATGTGGGAAAGGGTAGTCAACAAGGTCAATGCATTAGGGACCACCCCGCGCTCCAAGCAGGAAATCATGAAGCGGTGGCATGACCTGAAGAGGATGGTGAAAGAGAAGAACAAGAACCGTCAGCTGGCTCAGATGACTGGCGGTGGCCCTCCCATTCCACCAAGAACATTCACTGCATGGGAGGAGAAGGTGCTTGCCATACTGCATCCAGAGAGTCTCACAGGAATAGCCGGGGGAGTGCAGGCTGGTAAGTACAAACAAATGTATACCATTACACTTCCATGTACTGTCTTGAAAAACATACAAAGCTACACCTCCTAGGCCCAATCACATTCATCTGCACCACAATACCCAACACAGGTCTCACAGATGTAAGATTCACCCCATCTGATTCCCCCCAAAGGTAGCCAGATACATTCCCAGGGTTGCATGTGTACAGGCAGCCAGCACTACAACTCACACCAGGCCCCCTTGTTCCACAGCTCAGCAAGATGGAGCACTCCCCCCACCCAGAAGCATGTGGCAGCCATTGCATTGTTCACCTACACCTAACAGGTAGGTAGCCATCTTCACAGGGAGGGGTGTTTTGGGGTGGGAGGCCTGCACAACAACTCACACCAGGCCCCCTTGTCCCACCCCTGAGCAAGATGGAGCACTCCACCCCCCCCAGAAGCATGTGGCAGCCATTGCATTACAACAACAAATCTTACAGGTAGCTAGCCATCTTCACAGGGAGGGCTGTTTGGGGGTGGGAGGCCTGCACTACAACTCCCACCAGGCACCCCTTGTCCCACCCCTGAGCAGGAAGTAGCACTCCACCCCACCCAGAACCATGTGGCAGCCATTGTATTGTGCACCTTCATCTAACAGGTAGGTAGCCATCTTCACAGGGAGGGGGTTTGGGGGTGGGAGGCCTGCACTACAACTCCCACCAGGCACCCCTTGTCCTACCCCTGAGCAGGAAGTAGCACTCCACCCCACCCAGAACCATGTGGCAGCCATTGTATTGTGCACCTTCACCTAACAGGTAGGTAGCCATCTTCACAGGGAGGGCTGTTTGTGGGTGGGAGGCCTGCACTTCAACTCCCACCAGGCACCCCTTGTCCCACCCCTGAGTAGGAAGAAGCAGTAGCACTCCACCCCACCCAGAACCATGTGGCAGCCATTGTATTGTTCACCTTCACCTAACAGGTAGGTCTCCATCTTCACTGGGAGGGGGGTTTGGGGGTGGGAGGCCTGCACTACAACTCCCACCATGCCCCCTTGTCCCACCCCTGAGCAGGAAGTAGCACTCCACCCCACCCAGAACCATGTGGCAACAATTCCCCCAAATGTGTCACAGAACTGGTAGGTAGACAGTGCATGCACCCTGACACTCCCCTCAAAAAGCATGGAGCCATATGACCACACCAGCCCTCACATGTCATCCAACTTGGCATACATCAAATAGCCACTTCCAGTGTGCAGACAGAAAAGCGTATGTAACTGTCACAGAAACCAAAGTGTGACTCTCAAAATCACAATTAGAAGAAATTCATGGCACAACCATGCACACCACTGAATGCTATCTTGAAGTGCCATGGGGGCAGAGCATCAAGGCCCATATGAAAACAAAACAAGCATGGTCAGTAGTAACAAGAAAGCAAAGCACATGATATGACAAAGGTATGCATGAGACTACAATGGCTAGTTCATGGCCAGTTGTAATGTCTTCCATACAGAGCGAACAACAAAGATGCTGCACATAAAGTAATTGTGCTGCTAGTCGTTAGCTGATGACTAGTCCTCGTAATCACACAATCTGCACGTTATGCATGGTACCTATTGACATGTCACACCATGGACAAGTAAGGTATGTACCTCCACATCATGCCCAGATGCTCAAAACTGTGCAGACATACAATGTAATATCAATGTAAACTGTGTGGTGCATAACATGTGACAACAAAACATCTAACACCAAGCTTGAGGTGTGCACTCCAATGACCATTTCCCCTCTGTTCCACAGGTGACCAAGAACTGACAGCTGCAGATGATCACACCAACCTGCAGAGCCAGTCTCCCCCTGGAACATGGACTCTCCAATGCAGACTCCCTAGATTTCTCAGATGCGGAGTCCGAAGCTGGCCCATCAGGCATGCCAGGGCGCAACAGGTCCCAGAAACCCACTGTCCACACCGCCACTACCTCAGCAACAACAACTACGCTGACCCCTGCTGTAACGACCTGTGCGGCCTCCACCACCACCACCAGTGCTGCCTGCAACACTGTACCTGCCTCAGAGGATGACCACCCCACCCCACAATCTGAGGAGGGCAGGGAGAGTACGCGGGTGCGTAGAGTGGTCATGCCACAGGTCCGGGACAGCAGGGCAGGTGGGAGGGCAACTAGGCGACAAGACCAGCCGGACACTGGGACCGAAGCCCTGGCCAACATCGCCAGAGTTCTTGGGGCCTATGAACAAGCCTAGGGACACATGGGCCAGGCTCTGGAGGAATCCCGTGAGCTCCGCCTGCTGCTGAGGTCCATTGACACACGAATGGGCCAAATCGTCGACCTCTTGGGCCAGCTAGTGGGTGTCCTGAGAGACAGGCCTGTGGCCCAAACAATAGCTCCACCTACCTCCAGTGGCCCGCAGGATGACAGTTCCCCCACCTCCCCTGTGGGCACAGAGAGGGGTGAGTCCTCAGACACCACTGAGCCCGCAGAAGAGGCCCCCCCTGCCAAACGCTCAAGGGGCCGTCCAAAGAAATCCCAGGGAGGATCACTTGGCAAAGCACCAGCCAAACGCCAGTCAAGGAGCCAGCCATGATGGCACCCCTCTTCACCTTGCCATTGACTTTGTTGACTGTCCTTATCCACACTCCCAGGTTAATGGAATGCGTCTGTTGGACTGTGTCACCACAACAATGTGTTGACTACTCTATTGTCTCATCTACCATCACTGACAACTCATTGATTCACTTTTCACCTGTTTGCAAATATTCACTTCCCTGTCACATATACCCATTGTAAATAAACACTCCTTACACACCTATGTTCACGTGTCAGCTCCATGTTTATTACAGGATGTACAATGTTGACTGGGATTACAATTAGGGCTCCCGGTTTTATGGTATTTATTTTTTTGCCATTTCCGTCTGTATTTATCCATACTTATTTTTTGGGCATTTTATCTGTATTTATCCACATTTATTTTTGCCACAAGCAGAAGGCAACGCTGCAGCTAGTATTTTCCACATTTATTTAAATTGACAATGCACACATGCATTCGGTTGTTATTGGTCAACACAATACATTCATGGGAAAACTTTGCCATTCGCAGAATGTCCCCAATACGCTTAAAGTGCTATCACAAGCCATTTGTCTCAGAGCCTTGCAGTTTCTGTCATCGGCACAGAGTGCTACATCCTCTCCCCACTGACGACCATACTGCCCCACTGAGAGAAACTCACACTCCCTTCAGCTACAACCCAATTGTGCCCCGCTATAAACACCTAGAAGCAACTCAATTCAAACTATGCACTAGACAAGAGTAATTTGCTGCCTGAAAAAAGTAACAACATTCTCGAAAAATCAAACACTCATAGGGAATACAACTTAAAGCTTTTACACTCATTATTCAGAAAGCTAAGGACATGAAAAGAAAAGTAGCGCTTCACTGGCAAACTCTGTAAGGTGGCGCTAATGTGTTTGGGTGTGAATAAAACTAATCTGGCCACTTTGTGACTACTCTGTCTTGTTTTATTTAGTTATGTATTTATTGTTCGTATTTGAAGCCTTTTTTCTCTCCTCCTGAGGCCGCGTTTTGGAATAGAAAAATGTCAGAAAAAGACTTTTGTAAGACAAGTGTCCTCTTTTTTTGGATCCATTTCACTGGGGAACGAATGGCAGAAAGGAGAGGAAAGAACAGTCACGGTTTTCTGCAAGTGAGGAGGAGCGCGACAAAGAGAGGGAGTAAGAGGAAGAAAGAGGGGGGGCAGCAGAATTGGACACTGTCCTTGTCTTGTCCGGGCAAGAAGGAAGAGACAGCAATGGTTGTGGGCTATTCAGTCCGGTCACAAACTCTGCGAATACTCTGTTTCTGAGTCTCACTTACACCCTCTTCCCTGTGTGTGTCTGACTGAGCCCTGCCTTCCAGCGGAGCCCGGGCTGAAAATACATGGATTGGGTTTCTTCTCTCCACTGCCCACTCCCCCCTGTCCACCCCAGGTGTGTCTGCGAGAGAGTGAGAGCGCAGCCCGAGCCAAGGGAAGGGAGGGGGCTGAATGCGCTGTGTGTGAGAGTGATTCACCTCGCAGAGGTGGGGCACTGAGAACAATGCAGGCCTCCTGGCACTGGCAGCCGTGGATCATCCGGGAGCTCAGGGCACCACGCCTCCTGCCACGACCCCCCATTGTGCAGGCATTTACTGAGCGCGAAAACAATTAACAGGAGTAGCAGGCATTGTGAGGGTGAGACAGAGGGAGGGGGCTGCACACAACACACGAGCTGAGCGGGACAAACAACAGCAGCGCCAGAGTGAATTATTTTGAAGTGGCCCATGTGATTACACTCGAATCTATGTGCCTCGGACTCAGCTCTATGCGCTACCTATTGCTACATAGAGAAGGGGGTGGTGCTGCATAGATCACTGGGCTTGTGTTGTTTCAGCTGGCCGATCAGTGTTGGGTCTGTAGGCTCTCAAGCCCTCTGTGTTCTGGGGCCCAGAAGTGAACCGGAATATAGGGGAACGCCTGGGTAGTCTAAGACAGGCAGCTGTAGCTGGGGCAGTGTCAGTTACCTGGGGTGCATGTTGCAGGAACCAGCAGACCTCTCTGTCGTGGCCAGTGGTGTAGCAAGGCTTTGCCGAGTTTGTGGTCGGACTGTTCTTGCAGCACACGTACCCAATGTAGTGCTCTGCAGTCCGGCCACAAACTCAACAATCACTACACTGACGTAGATAGGCTGTGCAGTCCCACGGCAGGGGGGAGGGGGAGGGAGCTGGCATCCGATTCCTGCTTTTGCCGCCACCAAAACTGCATAAGCCACTGACTCCAGCCCCCGTACTTATGTTTCTTTTGAAATGGCTGGCCAGGCTCACTCGAGGGCGGAGCGGAGTCCCGGACATGGCTGGGACAGCTAACAAAGGCCGACAGGAGCGCAAAAGACCCCTCATTGAAAGAAATTTCCAGCAAAACTGAAGGCAGCCACAGCCCTAGAATCAGCAAGAGGGCGTGGCGAGGCAACTCTGCTGGAGCACAGCAGCGTGGCGAAATGTGGTAGTATTTTCCCATTTTTACATATAAATACAGACAAAGGAAAACTTGTTTTCCGTCTGTATTTATATGTAAAAATCCGTTTAGACGGAAAACCGGGAGCCCTAATTACAATGTACCAGGAGCACGGATTGTTTGGAGGCATTGAGAGGCAGAAGGGACCTAGGAAAACACAAAAGAACAATATTCACTTGTCAGGTGATGGCATCACAGCCACTACACAACACTTGTCATCAAGGTACTCAAATATGCACACATTACAATGAACAACAGTACCGACATAGACATCCTGTAGCTGGGCACAACTACCCTGTCCCAGAAACCTTAGCACCCAGCACAGAGACAACAACAGGCAGCAGTCACAAATCTCCCCTAGGCCTTTCCAACAACAACACAATCAGCAGACAATGGCACCATTGTATGTTTCCACTCACCTTCAAGGGAAGTAGCGGTTGATGAGCTGTTGACGCAGGTCAACACCTTCCTCCTCTCCACTATACTCGTCACTGGACATGGGTGGGTTTCCAGGCGGTGGCCTCGGCTGCTCATCAGCGTCCAGTAGCAGGGGGATCTCCTTGCGCAAGGCCAGGTTGTGGAGCATTCAGCATGCAACTACGATCTGACACACCTTCTGTGGAGAGTACATCAGTGCACCTCCGGTCTTGTCCAGGCAGCGAAATCGTGACTTCAGGAGACCAAAGTATGCTCCACCACACGACGGGTCCTCCCATGGGCATCATTGTAGCACACTTCACCCGGGGTCCTGGGATTCCGCAGTGGGCTCAGCAACCAAGGCCGGTTGGGATATGCAGAGTCACCTAGGTGTGAGACACACAGAACAAACTTGTAACATTACTGTGGCAGAGGACAGCATGTCACACATACAGCACGCTACTTCACCCTGCGTACTCACCCACAATCCATACACGCTCCGGGAGCAGATTTGCCATCAGCTGGGGCACAATGCTGTTACGCATGATGTACGAGTCATGAACAGAGCCGGGAAATTTGGCACAGACATGTGAGATTATCATATCCGCCTGGCACACCACTTGCACATTGATGGAATGGAAATGTTCCCTATTCCTGTAGATGTGCTCACGTGCCTGTGGTGGAACCAGGCCAACATGTGTGCAGTCAATGGCACCAACAACATTAGGGATGTGGCCAAGGGCATAGAAATCAGCCTTCACATCTGCCAATTCATGCCTCCTGGGGAAATGGATGTATCTGTCCTTGTAGGTCATCATAGCGGACAGGACATCACGTAGCACCATGCTGAATATGGGTTGCGACATCCCACCTGCGCTGGACACCGTGTACTGGAATGATCCAGTAGCCCAAAAATGCAGGGCCGCCATCACCTTAGACGTTGGTGTGAAAGCAGTCAGATATGTTTTGCGAGGCCGCAGGTGGGGCTCCAACAGAGCACAAAGGTCTTGTACGGTGGGTCGATCCAGACGGAATTTCCAGATGACGTCCTCATCCTCCATGTCCGCCAGCACTGTGAAGGGACGATGCACATTTGGTCGCCTCCTAGGTGAGATGAAAGGGGACACATGTCAATGCAATCCACCATGAGATGTGTTCAACTTCTTACGTTTTGACTGACACAGCGCAAACAATGACTGGCATCACACTTCAGCTTACAGCACAACTTACATGTGGGGGCACCTTCAGCTACACTAGTCGTACACCTGTCCAGTTTTCACACAGTGAGTACCTCCCAAACAGATTGAGACCATGTGAATGGCCAAAGGGACATGTCCACATCTTGCGTAACCAGCCCTGAGAGTAGTTCATACAGCATATGTGTGAAACAGCAACACTGTTGGCTCCTACCTAGCTGCTGTACCTGCCACACCTTCTTGCGTAAGTCGAACAGGGCACACATCAACAACACAATGAGCACAGTCTGTGCATTAAGATCAAGTATGTACATGAGCAAAGCAAACTACACAGTGAAATATGCACATTGTGTAGTCAGACCTTCATCACTGTGTGTTGCGTAGCCAGATCACACATTGACTTGTGTACACATTGGAGAGTCCATCACACCATTGATCTGTGTACATGCACAACAACATCTTAAGTGGCATGTGAGGGAGTACATGCCAATGTTTGCAATCATGTGCACTGACATGGCATGTGTAGTCAGCAGTGGGCTAAATGTTACACTGGCACTGTTTGCACTATCTTCTGTCATGAATCAGGTGTCTACTGTACACTGTTGAGAACTGGCCATTGCCATTGACACAGCATGATGTGTTCATAGGTGCTGTTAACGTGCTCCGTCACACAAATCACGGTCATAGGCGCCAATGTATGGCAGCCATGTCGCGGCAGCCAATGGGACCCGCATCCGCGGTAGTGACATACAGATATGGAAATGGCGGTTGGCATGCTCCGCCACCCAAATCACCGTCATAGGCACCAATGTGTGGCAGCCATGTCGAGGTAGCGAGCGCCTGGCCCCTGCAGTGTGTCACCGCCAATGCCCATGCCCTTACAGCCAATGGGAAGCGCAATCGCGGTAGCCAAATACAATTTAGAAAATCGTGGTAGGCGTGCTCCGCTACCACGGGACCGGGCATTGGATGCAATTGAAAGATGCACGATCGCGGTAGCGTCCTCCTGGCCCCTGCGGTGTGTCACCGCCAAAGTCCATGCCCTTACAGCCAATGGGAAGCGCAATCGCGGTAGCCAAATCCAATTTTGAAAATCGCGGTAGGCATGCTCCGCTACCGCGGGGCCGGTCATTGGATGCATTTGAAAAAAGCTGAGCTTGAACACAAATTGCAGCAGCTTAGAACCACAGAAACTACCCCAGGGGGCTATATATGTGTGGGAGAGAGCCTCACATTTCCACTGCTTCCAGACACTGCTGCCTGACACTCTTCACCACCAACTGCTGCTGCTCCTGTCTCCTGGACCCAGACACTGCTGCCTGACACTCTTCACCACCAACTGCTGCTGCTCCTGTCTCCTGGACCCAGTGATGGTGAGGACTGAGAACATCAGGGCCCGTCCCTTCACCACAGAGGAGCTGGAGGTCCTGGTGGACGAGGTGCTCACACAGTATGGGAGGCTCTATGGTGCTCCAGATGTCCTGGTAAGTGTTTCAGAGTGAAAGTGAGAGTGCAGGGAGTGCACACATGAAGTTGATCTGCTGCAGTATGTGCCTGAGAGTGTGGGTTTGTGTGATGCACTGCCTAGCATGCTGACTTCTGGAAAATGGGGTTTGTAGCCTATTTCACACATTCCCCGGGCTGCATTTCAGGATGGGAGGGACATGCAGTCTTTTTGCAGCCATACAGTGACACTGCAAGTATAGAAAGTGGGAGTCAGGACAGACTCTGCCTGTGCTAATGGATCTGTGAGTCCATGAGGTTTTTCACAGCCTCATTTGTGAAATGAGAAAGACATTACATCCAGAGGGTAGTGATGGAAGTGTGTTTGACTCTATATTGCCACCATGGATATGTAAGTATTATGCACAAGAGTGAAATCCCTGAGGGTGACACTCTTGGCAAATCATACACATATGACACCTCAGATTGCTGTACTTTGAAAATATCATCCTCTCATTGCTTTCATCATGTGTTCAGACTTGCATGTGTAGGCAGTGGCGGCTGGTGACATTTGAAAGTGGTGAGCCATAAAATGATTGTCATACTGCACCGTAGCGAGCGAGCCAAGCGAGCGAGCCGGAACAACCTAAGGGGGGTTCGGGGATGTTCTCCCCCCGAGAAAATTTTGAAAAAAGAGTGGACAAATGGTGCATTTTCAAGCAAATTTGAGAAAGCAGGAAGGTTAATAAAGCAATTGTGAAAGTGCAGTTATTACATTAATAAAGAGATGTCATATAACATAGGTAGCTGCTTATTCAGTATAACCACAGAGCTTCATAACAGACTTCGAGATACAATGCATTTGTGAGTACCTCACAGATGTTTTTATTTAACAAACCACTAAACAGGTCTCAAACTTGCAGCATTCAACATTGTTCACTTTTTGTAGTTAAAATCAGCACGTCTGTCTTTAAGAGCAGCAAACTTTTCAATAACTTGAACGTTAAAGTCTGGGATTCGTTTAACTAGGTCGCTCTCTATAGAGAGCATTGCTAAAGCATTCAGTCTTTCCTGAATCATTGTGTTCCTCAGGAATGTCTTAATTCTGTTTAAGGTGGAAAAACATCGTTCCGACTCTGCTGTTGTCATAGGAGTGGTAATGACAATTTTTAGTAAAGCCACTGTCTCTGTAAGTGACTTTTCCATATTAAGTTTCTGAATTAAAGCCAGCAAAGAAATGGCACCAGTGGCCTTCCGGTATACACTCATTCCGTACAGTACAGTCAACTCAGTTTACAGGTCCTCTTTGTTGAGCATAGGATAAGCTTCCACAGCATCATTCAGAGCTTGCTCAGGGAAGGATTGATCATATTTTGCAAAGTGTTCACTGCAATAATGCAGCACTCACCAAATATTTAGTGAAAGAAAAACGTTCTTGTGCATGCACAATTATAATGTCACATATCTCCTTTGCAATTCGGACCAGACTGCTGATGTTTTTCCTGCGGTTTGAAAAAGTAGAATCCTCTGGCAGTTTGCTGTCTAAATTATCAGCCCCATCTCACTTTGCTCATGTTGGTGACAAACATACTGGTATCTCTTTGCACAGAAACAGTATCTATGGCTCGTGCTTGTAACTGGTTGTATAATATGTCGACAAAAAACATTATTTCATGAAATAAAAACAGAAAGAACGGAAACTCTCTGTCTTGTAGTGTTCTAGCAAAGCCACGGGCTTCAGTCTGACTTTTGTAATCAAAGTTGTCATTGGCTTCCATGGCATCAAAACATTTCTCAAGGTCCTCCCTATGTTTATATATTAGGTTGACTGTACGTATGTTAAAGTTCCAACAAGTTGAGGATCCCCTTGGAAGCCTTTTGTCCACAATCTCCTGAAGTGCTTCCGTTCTTTTGGGGGAACGTGAGAAGAATGCTGCCATGCCTCCTACATCCTGAAAGAAAATTTGTGTCTCGTAGATCCTTGATACTGCCTGTTGCATAATAAGATTAAGTTGGTGGGCGTAACAGTGCACATAATGAGCATTAGGGTGCACATCTCTAATTCTTTTCTGTACTCCACCAAGGCTTCCACTCATTACGGACGCACCATCATAGCTTTGTGCGATAAGTTTTTTTTTTTGAGGCAGCTCTGGAAAAATGAAGTTCAGTTCACGCAGTATAGCTGAAGTAATGGTTTCTGCACTAGAGTCTCTTAAATGTGTGAAACCATAGAACCTCTCCACAACTTTACTGTCATTGTCAAGGTACCGAAAGACTAATACGGACTGTGTTTTTGTGGCCACATCAGTGGTGTCATCAGCCTGAATAGCCACAAAGTCTGTGTTTTGCACCTCTTGGACAATATGGCTTCTCAATATTTGCAGCATACACTCAAGGAGTTCATTTTGTATTGTTTTAGAGGTGCCCTTAAAGACTGTAGCACTTGCTAAATGTGCTTCCATGTCATGGTCTATGCTTGCTATTAAATCCACAAGGCCTCTGAATATTCCAGGATTTGAGGAACTTTCCGATTCATCATGGCCTCGCAATGCCAGTTCGAAAGCACCACAGAAACGAATACAATCAATTATTTTTGATAGTATGTGTCTATTCCTATCAACTGCTTCATTGTGCTTCTGTATTGTTTTCCGGTATGCGTCGTTTATGTGGTGTTCAATCGGTGTGTCTCCCAACATTCCCAGTCTCGTCAGGTTTTCCATATGGGTTCTTGTGTGTGCATGCTTCTTGATTTTGTCAGACAAATGCTTCAAGTCTGTTACTTCTTGTTTTGTCCAAAGCAATTCACCACCAAACAGCATGCAGGGGAAGCAGAACAGATAATTTTTTGACGCGCACCCTGTAAGCCAATCAACTTTTGTGTACCAGGTGTTTGAGAATGTACGTTTGTAAGTCTTTCCTCTGTCCTGGGTAATTTGTTGTAGTTTCAGGTCAGGCCGATCAGGTCCTAATTGCTTTATATGTAGTTTCTCTTCACGTGTCCGTCCAAAGAATGTCCTTGCAAGTAGCTGTTCTACTGTATTCATGCTGATGCTGGCCTTACCAATATTAAAGAAACCTGTCAATAATCAAAGTGCAACCTATAAGGTTTGGTGCAATTATATCAAATTTCAGTATAAATACATATATCTTGTGCATTATCGCAAAAGATCTCCAACAGCTCCCCTTTGCACAACATGACTGCTAAAAATACATCCTTACTGCCTGCTGCCTCTGTGTGCCATACTGGTTGCTGAAGACACTGAAACAGACACTGCTTGAGGGCCTTTAACAAGGCAAGGGATAGATAGTGCCTTTAACAACCGTTTTTGCCCAAAGCACAGGGCTAAGGCTTTTAGTAAATTCCATCCACTGAGGGTACAATGTTCAAAATGTGCACCCACCCCAACCACCATGTAGAGTGACCACATACATAGCCCTAACTCCAATGTAAAAAAATATAGCATCAGTTTCCTTACCTTTAACACTGGTGTTTGCTGGGTTGTAGCCGGGGTGAAAGAGCAGCAAAGGAGGTTGGGGCCTCTTGTTCTTTGCCCAAAAATTAGGTAATGCTTGTCAGGCTTTACCAGGTGCTGAAAATTAAAATATAACAATTTATTTTTGAAACATTAGGATAATCAAACAAAGAATGGGGGAAAAAAACATAACGCTCTAATTTTTACCTTGCAGTTTGCATGCAGCTCTTAGATGACAGTTAATAGCTCACTGTTCTATGTTAGGATTTTAACTTACAAACTGCAAGTAACAAAAGGATCTCTCTGACAAAAGCAGTGACTCACTGACCTATTTACATCATGTGCATTTTGTGATCTGTATTTCTTTGCAGCAGGCACATTAACCTTCTGCGCTACCTTTCCATGAGTCAAAACTTCCACTAGACAAAACTCTGATCTCTCTCTAGGAAAAACATTAACCATCAGCGTTATCATGACATTTTTATTGTTTCTGAAAATTGCTAGATGCCAGGAAGGTGGTAGCAAGTGCTTTTAGAACCATAATATACTTGCAACTCCATTCAAATTACGCACTAGACAAGAGAGCAATATGCTGCCTAAATAAAAAGTACCAACATCCTGGAAAAAGCAAAGTAAAGCATGTGAAATGTAAGCAGGAAGAACATGGTTACCAATCCACCCATCAATCAGTCATTGCAGTACCCCAGGATTGGTGCACTTCCCCACCCGGGAAAACAATGCTGTTCAAAAAAAGACAAGAAAACAAAAGTACTGCTTCACTGGCAAACTCTGTAAAGTAGCTCTAATATGTTTGGGTGTGAATAATATCAATCTAGCCACTTTGCGAACACTCGGACTTGCTTTATTTCGTTTTTTATTTATTTTTCATAGTTTGAACCTTTTATTCCCAAAGCGCACTGTGAAAACAAAAATGTTGACCTCCCCCTTACTACTACAAGGAGACTGAGGCCTGTTGCTATATAACAGCGTCTGTAAGGTTTAGCACCGCATAGTCAGTGCTTCATGCGAGACTAATTAATTACAGTGACAGCAAAGTATGCTTGGATCCGGTTTGCAAGCACTGGCGCAGCAGTCTGTGAGTCAGAGTGCTGTGAGCTCAACCGTGGCAGAGCTGCCGCTGATTGGTGTTACACTGTACAGCAAAGCACAGACTGCGGCCATTGCTGTATACATCAATAGTGCGCAGTATAGTGCAGCGCAGCAAAGCAAGTAAAACACCCCAAAGTATAGTGTAGCAAAGCACAGCACAGTCCAGCAAGCCTCAGAACTGTGCAGCAAACATAAGACTGGTATAAAAAGCACAGTGCACAACGTTACCGCACAATACAGTACAGAAAACTATAGCATACAACAGTGCAACACAGTGCAACATAGCACACGACAAAAGCACAAATCCGGACATCCGATTCAATACGGGAAACCCCTTGGCACTCGATTAGAGCAGTGAACATCAAAGCAGAATATAACATAACACAACAATACACAGCACATTAAAGTACAGCACTGTACACAGAGCAATGCAATACAGCAGCGCTTAATAGAGCACAGCACCGTGCAGCACTGCGCACAGCATGCATACACGGGACAGCACAGAACACAGCAGAACGGCATGCTTAAGCACAACAGAGCACAGGACATGCACAGACACACTCATGCAGCTCAACCAGACCCCTGCAGCCCACACCGTCCGCAGAACAACTAACACTCGACCCCCATACTAGACAGCTAGGTTCCAGGTGGTCTTCTACAGCACTCGCACAGTCGCACTACACAATATCTAGACTCCATTCCCTAAAGAACTAACCCCAAAAGGCTGCACTACAGGAGGACAGCGTCAGCTATATCCAAAGGCCCCACTCTACAGTACAACTTGACAGGAGCCTCCGGACTACAGCACAACTAGCAACTGTGTACCTGCAGTGGAAACAAACTCATTACCCTTGCACCTCTGTTAGTCACAGGGCCCTGGTACTACAGCATAGGTAGACCCTACTCTACCGCACAATGAACCCACTGCACTATAGTGCAAATAGAGCCTGGGTTCGGTTCCCACACTAAACACTGCGTAACCAGCCGCACTGGGAACCAAAAATAGTGGTGCAGCAGTCTGTGAGTCTAAAGAGCAATGGCAGTGCTGCCCTGTTTGCATGTGCGGTGCCTGCCTGGGAGAGTCAAGAGGTACCACCGTTCAGGACACACGCACGCACACACAAACACAACACAACAGTGCACACACACAACAAACGCACACACACACACGGAGGCACATACAACACACATAACACACGCGCACACACAGCACACAGGCACGTCTCCCGCCATGAGCCGGGCATTTATCATCCTTTGGCTCCATCCAGGGAGCGCGGGAAGAAATGCGAACTAATTACTCACCAGTCCAGAATTCATACTGAAGGTGCAGAGAGGGGGCCGTAATGAGGACACGGCGTTCACTGGCAGAATGGTAAACGACGAGCAGACCTAAGTGTACACACGAGGACAGTGCTTCTGTGTATTCCTGACTTTCTTACAAATAGAAGTGCACTACGATGCAATCAGCCTGGCCTTCCCACTCCAATGCATAGTCTGACCAGGTGCAAGCATGGTGAAGGAGAATACGTAAGGCAGATAGGAGATCATTCCTCACTGTACTGCACGTTTTTCAATTGTTGCTCTTTGTTAAGCAATAGAAAGAGAAAAACTGTTCAGATGACAGATCCTTTGGGCGCCATCTTCTAAAAGTAAGCTTCCACGATCCACGTTGGTGAAGGTACAGGCATACTTATCCGAGCAAGCTCAGTGCCCTTCATAAAAGTTGGTACTGTGATCCAGTGACTGACTAAGTATCTGGCACACAGTTACAGATTGAACTTTGCAATTAATCTGGAATGTATATATAATGAAGCGTTATTTTCACGTGCCTGCCCCCCTGCCTGTACAGGGCCTAGTCGTAGTGAGCCATGCATGGCGGCCATCCCCAGGGAGACATCAGCTAATACTAACTAATGTGAAGCTCTGTGGATGACGGCGGCTCGTGCGGGAGTGGCCCACCAACGGCGAAATCGGAACATTAGATATGAGGGACTAAAATAGGGGGATTGGAGAAGAAGGGCCCGGAGGAGCATGTAAGAAAGCATATGGGTATGCAAGCCACTGAGACAGACAAGTGCACTGCACTCAATCGCAGTCGCACTCGCACGCATATGCACATGCATGCAAGAGAAAGCGTTGCACTGTCCCAAAAAATACCTTATTCAGTACTGACTGACCTTATTGTTAGAAAGCAAGCAGAGCAAAAATCGCAACGTCACAGGTCGCACGACTCGCACTGAACACGAGGTGTGTCGTGTGTGTGGCGCCGCACGGTATGCTGCAAGTGCGACAACGTCACAATGAAATGGCCAATCACATGGCTGCACATAAGCACTGCCACAGTGATTGGTCATACGTTTCACCAAGTGCCACCCACGCGCAACACCCAATGCTGAACTGCCGATTATGCCTCAGACTGCTGCGCCAGTCTGCGCAGTTGTCAGCCAATCCAGACACTGCTCCAGCAGCGCCAGGATTGGCTTGAGCAGGGGTACTCCCCCGCCCATTAGTAGACCGGGGACTGCGGCATTAAGCAACCCTCGCTCTCCTAATGTGCAGGCTAGTGCGCATGTTCGGGCTGGTCGGAAAAATGACCAGCCCAAACCCGTACATGCGCACTATTGCTGCTGCACTTAGTGCGCTAGTAGACCGTCACGTCACCACCCTTGCTTGTTGTCGTCACTGACTCACTGTCAGTAAAACCCTGAGTGCTGCCGCAGCCCCACCCCCTTCAGCGTCCTGATTGCCTCGGGCGTAGCCCGGTAACCGGCCGGCCAGGAATTCAATTAGCGTGAGTTAGAACTGAAGTGGAAGTTGAAGTTGTAAACGATGTTGGGGCCATGTAGCATTAGTGGGGCAACGCCCCAGCGCCCCAAAGGACGCGCCGCCACTGTGTGTAGGCACTGTTTGCCCTCTCATATTGTACCTGCATGTGAAGTTCTCATGGCCCACGTTAAACCTCAGTGTGAGCCCCCTGGCCTGCACAGTCACTGCCCAATTTGACAAGGACCCATCACTGAATGGACAGAGTGAGACATATGGGTTGTCTGCTACCCTATCCATCAAAGAGCTATCTCAGGCTTGTGTATTGCACAAGACAGACCTTGTGAGAAGGGTGTGAGACTGTAAGATCATGTCCCTAAATGTGACCTCCATGACACAGTGAGCCATTCACAGGGAAAGGACATTGAGGGGTGTGCAGTGTTGGACACAGTGAGTCTGCCCCGACACATCATTTCCAATGTGATGTATGTCTTGCTCACTCACAAACTGAATCACAGATGTGGGCCTCCTTCACATTGCTTTCGGTGCTGCCATTCAGCATGTGTATGAGATGGGCAGGTACTGTGTCCATCCTCATACCTGCATGCATTTTGTTATGATTATCCCATGCTCATGTACTACGTGTCATGCTGTATTTTCTCTGCTAAACATATCTGTGAAGCTGTGCTGAGTTTGTGCATTCTCCTGTACTGAGAGATAGTGGTACATAACCCAGTGTCACTGAAATTTCCTCCTCTTGTCTCCCATGCCTGCAACTCAAAGTCCACCAGCGTAAGGCCGTATGGAGGGCCATTGCACGCAAGGTGCGGGCTCTGGGTGTCTCCAACCGACGACACACACACTGTCACAAGAGGTGGGATGACATCTGCCGGCTGAGCAAAAACATTGCAGAGATGACGCTGGGGCTGCTCCCTCGGACTGGCAGGTTGGCGCGCAGGAGCATGCCACCACTAATGGCCCGCATCTTGGCAATGACACAGCCAGAGCTGGATGCACGTTTGAAGGACCATCAGCAGCAAGCTGGGGGTGAGTATTCTGGGAAGGGTGACTTTGGTTGTGAGTGACTGCATGTATTCCAAGCCTGAGCCAGTACTGGGCTCTGTGATGTTGCTATTGTGATGCAATGGCTTGTGAGTGGCCTCTCTGTTGTGTGCAGCTGTCATGCTTTTTCGCTACATGTACTTTCTCATGTCATTGATGTAATGGCCCTTGACGTTGCATTCTGAGTTGTGGGCTTATGGCATCGGCTGCATTGGTGGAGTCAGGGACATCCCATGGCAGTGACCGGTAGGGTGCCTCATCTGAGTGTGCTTTCATCAATGTGTGAAGTGCCTGACCTCAAAATTGTGAGAACTACACATCTGACACCAATGTGCAACTGTAGTTGTGTCCCAAAGCATGACATGGTGGATGGCATGAGCTCATGGCCATTGCGAAATTATATTTAGGAGTCTGTATCTGTGTTGTCCCCTTATGGTGACTCCATATGTGACTGTGACAACATGTTGTGATGTACATCTTTTTCACCCACAGGGACCTAGGTATGCTCAGAGGGATCTGTATGTCTGGTTACACGGGGGCACGGGCAAGCTGTTTGGCTGTGTGGACATCACATGGGTCAATTATGCCAAGTTTGCATGTTTCCATGCGGTTTTTGATATTTTGACTTAGGGTCGCACAATGTGACTGCACAGGGTGGAGTGCAACATGGGGTATCACCATCTTGTTTTCTGCGTTGCTTGCATGTGATGTGTGTGTGTATGGCACTAAACTGTACCTACGTCTCTGTCTCTTGCAACATTTACAGAGGGCACAGAAGGACAGGGGACGGACACCAGTGGTGAGGCATCAGGCACGACTGCTTCACATGAGCACACTGACACTGATGTGACCAGCGCCTCGGAGGGGGACAGGAGTGTGCTTGAGGATTCACACCCAGAGACACCAACCACAAAGTCATCTGACGGCAGCGGTGACTCCTCAATGTTGGCGGGCACAGGGAGTGGGAAATCTGCCTCCTCTTCCACCACACATCGTCCAGAGCCCACCCTCCCAGCGACTTCCACTAGTGCTGCCCATGTTCGCACCAGTAAGAAGGGAAGATTGTCCTTCCCCCAGGCACCGCCGCCCTGCCCCTGTCTCCCATGCTGCCCTCAGTGTTGAGTCTGTTGAGCTTTGCGCCAGCTGTGTGTGGGTCAGACAACTCTCCTGAATGCCTTCCTAGACCAAGACAAGAAGTTGGCACAGGTATTTGCCTTCATGTAGGGCATTCATTCAGACGTGGGTGGGCTACACAGGACTGTCCAGTCTTTGTCCTCCACAGTGACAGCAGCCATTCAGCTGTCACAGGCTCAGAAGTCCAGCTCCAGTCCCTTTGGCCACCCCCTGCCAGTGGCTACATCTGACGAGTGACCAGACACCACAGCCCTCAGGCTCAAGGTACACCACACGCAGCAAAAAACAGCATCACCCCAAGCGGGCCAGAGCGCATACACCATCCCCAAACCAACCAAAGTCACCCCGGTATGCAAAGACAAAAGCCCTTCAGGTGACACTCAGGGGCATCAAGCCAAGAAGCAGGCCTCAGGCTCACATGCCTCAAGATCATCCCCATCCAAGGACCCTCCCATCCAAAAGCGTCTCCCAAAGACAAGCAGACAGTTGCCGTGCCTGCTGTGAAGCTGGTGCCTGCTAAGAGTCCACAGAAAAAGCCCTCTAAGGCAGATTCACCCACAACCTCAACTCCCACCCACACCCCTGCGAAGCTGGGAAGAGGGGCACTGTAGGGAGTCACCTGGTCAACAAGAGATGGAGGGGAAAATGCAAGGCCAGGCCAAGCGTACCGCCGGATCCAGCATATCCCCAGAGGGAGGGCCACCGCATGCACCTGATGCACCTTTGATGGAGAGTGTGCCTGTTATGCCTGCCCCACCTCCCACTCCTACCAAGACCAAAATTACCTATCGAATCCCCAAGAAGTGGAAAGGCACCCCTCCACATTCTCCCTCACACACTGTGTCTCACGGCAGCATGTCTCCGCCTCCACGTGCCACCACACCACCCAGTCCAAGCAGCCCTCCGGCTCCCAAAGCCACTGATGCCTCTACCTCAGCTGGTCCTCTCTCTCCCAGGTCCAGTACTCCAATTGGGCATGACAATCAGCCACCTCCCAGTTCGACTGACAGCCACGTCTGAGGCTGAGTCCCCCTCCTACACCTGTCTCTCCCACGGCGGTGCCTGGACTGCCCATTGTTGTCACCCTAGCTGTGTTGCTGACCATGGCAGTGTACGGTCTCACCCATTCCCTGTGCAGGTTCTCATGCACACATGTGCCTACTCTGAACTGTGGACTGGCCACTGGCCTTGCTGTTTTTCACTTTGTTTGCCCATTCCCTGTGCAGGTTCTCATGCACACATGTGCCTACTCTGAACTGTGGACTGGCCACTGGCCTTGCTGTTTGTAACCATGGATGCCCATTCCCTGTGCAGGTTCTCATGCACACATGTGCCTACTCTGAACTGTGGACTGGCCACTGGCCTTGCTGTTTTTCACTTTGTTTGTCCATTCCCTGTGCAGGTTCTCATGCACACATGTGCCTACTCTGAACTGTAGGCACATCAACTTAAACTAAACCCAGATAAAACAGAGTTGATTCTCACTGGTGGCTTGGTTAACCCATGGAATTCCATCTTTTGGCCCCTATCTCTAGGGAGCCCCCCAGCCCCGGTCTCGTCAGTAAAAAGCCTGGGAATTATGAACAGCAATGATCTTACCATGAAGGCCCAGGTCAGCTCAGTGGTCAGCATGCTTTTTCCATCTTCGCAGAATCCGAAAAATCAGCAGATTCCTCTCCACCGAAGCCCTGACCCAAGTGGTTCTCGCCCTAGTTATTTCGCGTATTGATTACGCCAATTCCCTGTACGTTGGTATACCTGCGTACCAAGTACAATGCCTGCAACGGGTCCAGAACCAGGCAGCCAGACTCATTCTTGGACAGCCAAAGCACTCCCATGTGAAACCACTGCTGAAAAGCCTCCATTGGCTTCCCATACCCCAACGCTGTCTGTTTAAGCTGGGCTGCACCATCCACAAATCCCTGTCAGGACGTGGTCCCGCCTTTATTGCTCTAAACATTCAGCTGTATCTCCCCTCTCGCGATCTACGCTCCTCCAATAAGAACTTGCTGGTCTCCCATTCTTTTAAACGGAAGAAACATGGTGGCCTTAGATACATGTCCCTGGCCCCTCAATTTTGGAACGCCCTCCCTCTCTATTTGCGCATGGCGGACTCCTATACTCAATTTAGGAAATCACTCAAAACTTGGCTCTTCTCCCACGCTTACAATTGACACCCACTTACTGTCTGGAATTGCTACCGTTCTGCCCATAGCGCCAAGAAACCGTTTGGTGAACGTGCGCTCTAGAAATGAATTTTAACATAACATAACATAACAACTGTGGACTGGCCACTGGCCTTGCTGTTTTTCACTTTGTGTGCCCATTCCCTGTGCAGGTTCTCATGCACACATGTGCCTACTCTGAACTGTGGACTGGCCACTGGCCTTGCTGTTTGTAACCATGGATGCCCATTCCCTGTGCAGGTTCTCATGCACACATGTGCCTACTCTGAACTGTGGACTGGCCACTGGCCTTGCTGTTTGTAACCATGGATGCCCATTCCCTGTGCAGGTTCTCATGCACACATGTGCCTAATCTGAACTGTGGACTGGCCACTGGCCACTGGCCTTGCTGTTTTCACTTTGTTTGCCCATTCCCTGTGCAGGTTCTCATGCACACATGTGCCTACTTGGAGCTATGGACTGACCACTGGCCTTGCTGTTTGTGACCATGGATGCCCATTCCCTGTGCAGGTTCTCATGCACACATGTGCCTACTCTGAACTGTGGACTGGCCACTGGCCTTGCTGTTTGTGACCATGGATGCCCATTCCCTGTGCAGGTTCTCATGCACAGATGTGCCTACTAGAGCTATGGACTGGCCACTGGCCTTGCTGTTTTTCACTTTGTTTGCCCATTCCTGTGCAGGTTCTCAGGCACACATGTGCCTACTTTGAACTGTGGACTGGCCACTGCCCTTGCTCTTGTCTACTTTTGATGCCTATCTGGGTAATATGTAATTAAGACAGTTACTCCTGTTGTCTGCTTTGTCAGTGTCCTTGCTATATGAAAATGTATTATGTATGGGTATGGTTTGATGTGACACATGATCTGTATGCCACTTTAACATTGCCAATGGCTTGTTTCACTTTTTCTGAGTTTACCAGAGGTGACAGACACTTCAGTTCTTCTTGAGTCTGAGGCTTGGGGGTGCAATGATGGTTGTTTGTGATGACCTACTGTTATCCGAATCATTCTATGGTCAGGTTTGCTAAATTGTACACATGACATGTTAGGATGCACTACCAGCACAGAGGGAATTCTATCCACAGGATTGCAGGCAGGCTGGCCAGGGTCCATCATGTGTGTGTGATCTTTCTTGATGTGTGAACAGCAGTGTTGGTATATGGTCATCTTGTGATGGGCTGTCTTCCTAGTCACATGGGTACATTTGTATGTGTGCACTTAAGTGGTCATGAAGTGTGAAGGGGGTGACTTGGTCAGTAGTGTTGATGTGTGTGTGCCCCTGCAATGCTAACTGCACACATGTATGACCCAGGAGCTGAGTGCCTGTTTGTTTGATTTGTCAGCCCTGTGCTTGTGATTGTGTGCACATGTGAGAGTTGTAGGTTGTGCACTGTACAGTGTGTTGGTGTGTCCTTGCACTCCTGGGGGACACCTACTTGTTGTTGCTGCCAGTTGTGCGTATGCAGAGTGTGTGACAGCCAAGTCTGTGTTGTGTTTTGTTGATCAGCCATGTGTCTTGATACTGTTTGTGCTCACTGTGCAGACCTGCTCAGACACACTGACATTGTTGGCGAGTTTTCTCATGCATTGCTGCCACATGAGGCATTTTTGGCTCCAGTATGGTATCTGGAGTCATACCATCCCCTAGCTTTGCTCCTGAAGCCTACCCATTGTGAGTGACTCCTCCATGTATTTGTGTATGGTACACTCCTGACCTGTTCACTACTGACGTACACACCACTTCACTATCATGTCACCTATCCCCTTGGGTTGCCAGTGTGTGAGCCTCCTCACCACTTCATTAGTTACACTGTGCTTTGTGGTGCTGATCTGTGCACAGGACCAATGTGCCACTCAGGACAGTTTCACATATGGTTATGTGTGGTTTTCTTGTACTGGTTTGCAGTCATGGTTGATCATGTGCAGTGCAACTGTTTGTGCTGCACAGTCCTCTGTTCATGTTGTTTGCACCTGGGTGTCCTTGAGTTGTGCATCTGTGATTGTTGGGTTAGCTGTTGTTTGGTGAGGTACTGCTACCCTTCCAGAGTGTGATGTTGTCTGTGTGCTGTGCTGATTTGTGTTGTGGGAGTACATGGTGTGACACTGAGATGTGTGTGCTACTGAATTGGTTGGTGTGCACACACTGCTTGGCATGCATGGAGTGCTGTCAGTGTATGTTGCCTTGTACTTTCCTGGTGTGCATCCCCTGATGTCCAGCTGAGTTTGCAATGTGATGTATTGGCATGTGCATCTGTTGTGTTTTTGTTGTGGATGTATGCAGTGTTTGGGCTGTGTTGGCTCTTTCTGCTGACAGATGCTCTGTGTGTGATGTTCTATTTGCATTACATTGTGTGTGAGTTGTTTGTGCATTGTGATATATTCAGATGTGTGTTGCAGGTGTAGTGTAGATTACTTGTGTGTGTGTCACATGCAGCATTCTGGTTGCTGTTTTGAGTGCACACTAGTGCTATGTCCTCCTATCTTTGACCTGTCACTTGCCAGGATTGTGCATGTGCATGCATGTGGTACACTATGACACCATGTTGACTTGATGGGTGGTGTGGTGTGTCTGTCTGTGTTAGCTTATTGTCCCATTGATCCCAGTTTGTGTTCCTGATTGTTTTGAGATGATGCACTTCTTGTTTGTGTTGGGGTATGGTGTCTGTGCATTGCTCCTGGGTGACAATGTTGTGTACTCCTGTTCTGTCTAGGGACACATTGCCTTTCCACTGTTTGGCTGCACATGTCTGGGCTTGTTGGACTTCTGTGTATGTTGTTTGAGAGGTTTGTGTTTGGCTATTGTTTTTGTGCCAGCATTGGTACAGGCATCCCTGTGTGTGTGTGTGATGTTTGTGGATGCACCCCAGGGAGTGTGATTGGTGTCGGTGTACTCAGAGGACCTCATTTGCACCATTCTGTGTGTATGACACTGGTGTTGAGTGCTGCAGGTGTGAGGTGGGTAGAGGAGGGGTATGTGTGAAAGATCAAACTTGTGTTTGACAGTCATGGAGTGTGACAATGAGCCATGTGTGTTGTGCTGATGAAATACACATGTCAAGTAAGTTGAGACAGATGTGTGGCTTATCACTGTTTGACTTCAGACACTTCCTATCATTCCTGTGCCTATGCATGGCTTGCCTTGCTGTCTCCCTGAGTTATTGCACAAGGGTCACTGTGGTTTAATTTTACTCACTGTGCCAGCCATGTCTGATTTGATGGCCTAAGGGTGGTGTGATATGTTCCTTCTCTTGCATGTGATGTACACATGCTTTGTGGCTGCTCCATGACTTTCCAACACTGTCCACCTCACTTTTGCCTAGCCCATTTATTGTCCTCCATTGCTGCTGACATCTGTTATGTGTATGTGGCTGTGTGTCAGTGTGGGGTGTGTCTGGGTGACTTGACAGGCAGTGTGTACAGTTGAGTGGTTGTTCATATGCAGTGTGAGTGTTAATTTTGTGATTGGACTCAGTTTGCTTGACATGAGTGGGGGGTAGGTGTGAGGTGAGGAATGCCCTGCCCCTGAGCTTCTGTGCAGGGTGTTCCTCTTCTCCCCATCTTCTGAGACAGGCTCCCTGGTTGCTTGGTGTGTGTGGTGCAGGGTCAGGGTACACCTGGCTGGTTAATTGTGCAGGGGGCACAGTAGGAGCACACAGCATATCCCCTGATGGGTATGGAGGGCGTAGTGTGTGAAGGGTGAGGGTGGGGCCCTATGATCTTTGTGGACTGCCCATGCCTGGCGCTGGCCCTGCCTACTACATTGTGCGCATTTTTTCCTGCGTCTGCACCGCTGCGGTGACGTGACAGGGACACTGCTGTGATTTCGCGGTTGATGGATGGCCCGGATGCGGAGGGGTGATTTTGTGGCAGGTAGGACATGTGTGGGTACACTTGGGGATGTGTTCCTGTCCCCACCAGAGTGTCTGATGTGGACAGGAACCGTATGTCAGCCCAGTAGTTGTGTGTTGTGGCTGTGTGCGGAGTTGTGTGATTGCGTACCTACGGCGTTGTCCGCGACGGGCCATTATTTGCTGGTTGTGGAGCATGTACAGCACCGGAAAGGCGTGTAGAGCTGGATCCATTGCGGTCGGGACCGGGTGGAGGGGTCCGGGAGTCTGTGGATGGCATGAGCTCATGGCCATTGCGAAATTATATTTAGGAGTCTGTATCTGTGTTGTCCCCTTATGGTGACTCCATATGTGACTGTGACAACATGTTGTGATGTACATCTTTTTCACCCACAGGGACCTAGGTATGCTCAGAGGGATCTGTATGTCTGGTTACACGGGGGCACGGGCAAGCTGTTTGGCTGTGTGGACATCACATGGGTCAATTATGCCAAGTTTGCATGTTTCCATGCGGTTTTTGATATTTTGACTTAGGGGTCGCACAATGTGACTGCACAGAGTGGAGTGCAACATGGGGTATCACCATCTTGTTTTCTGCGTTGCTTGCATGTGATGTGTGTGTGTATGGCACTAAACTGTACCTACGTCTCTGTCTCTTGCAACATTTACAGAGGGCACAGAAGGACAGGGGACGGACACCAGTGGTGAGGCATCAGGCACGACTGCTTCACATGAGCACACTGACACTGATGTGACCAGCGCCTCGGAGGGGGACAGGAGTGTGCTTGAGGATTCACACCCAGAGACACCAACCACAAAGTCATCTGACGGCAGCGGTGACTCCTCAATGTTGGCGGGCACAGGGAGTGGGAAATCTGCCTCCTCTTCCACCACACATCGTCCAGAGCCCACCCTCCCAGCGACTTCCACTAGTGCTGCCCATGTTCGCACCAGTAAGAAGGGAAGATTGTCCTTCCCCCAGGCACCGCCGCCCCTGCCCCTGTCTCCCATGCTGCCCTCAGTGTTGAGTCTGTTGAGCTTTTGCGCCAGCTGTGTGTGGGTCAGACAACTCTCCTGAATGCCTTCCTAGACCAAGACAAGAAGTTGGCACAGGTATTTGCCTTCATGTAGGGCATTCATTCAGACGTGGGTGGGCTACACAGGACTGTCCAGTCTTTGTCCTCCACAGTGACAGCAGCCATTCAGCTGTCACAGGCTCAGAGTCCAGCTCCAGTCCCTTTGGCCACCCCCCTGCCAGTGGCTACATCTGACGAGAGTGACCAGACACCACAGCCCTCAGGCTCAAGGTACACCACACGCAGCAAAAAACAGCATCACCCCAAGCGGGCCAGAGCGCATACACCATCCCCCAAACCAACCAAAGTCACCCCGGTATGCAAAGACAAAAGCCCTTCAGGTGACACTCAGGGGCATCAAGCCAAGAAGCAGGCCTCATGCTCACATCCCTCAAGATCATCCCCATCCAAGGACCCTCCCATCCAAAAAGCGTCTCCCAAAGACAAGCAGACAGTTGCCGTGCCTGCTGTGAAGCTGGTGCCTGCTAAGAGTCCACAGAAAAAGCCCTCTAAGGCAGATTCACCCACAACCTCAACTCCCACCCACACCCCTGCGAAGCTGGGAAGGGGGGCACTGTGAGGAGTCACCTGGTCAACAAGAGATGGAGGGAAAATGCAAGGCCAGGCCAAGCGTACCGCCGGATCCAGCATATCCCCAGAGGGAGGGCCACCGCATGCACCTGATGCACCTTTGATGGAGAGTGTGCCTGTTATGCCTGCCCCACCTCCCACTCCTACCAAGACCAAAATTACCTATCGAATCCCCAAGAAGTGGAAAGGCACCCCTCCACATTCTCCCTCACACACTGTGTCTCACGGCAGCATGTCTCCGCCTCCACGTGCCACCACACCACCCAGTCCAAGCAGCCCTCCGGCTCCCAAAGCCACTGATGCCTCTACCTCAGCTGGTCCTCTCTCTCCCAGGTCCAGTACTCCAATTGGGCATGACAATCAGCCACCTCCCAGTTCGACTGACAGCCACGTCTGAGGCTGAGTCCCCCTCCTACACCTGTCTCTCCCACGGCGGTGCCTGGACTGCCCATTGTTGTCACCCTAGCTGTGTTGCTGACCATGGCAGTGTACGGTCTCACCCATTCCCTGTGCAGGTTCTCATGCACACATGTGCCTACTCTGAACTGTGGACTGGCCACTGGCCTTGCTGTTTTCACTTTGTTTGCCCATTCCCTGTGCAGGTTCTCATGCACACATGTGCCTACTCTGAACTGTGGACTGGCCACTGGCCTTGCTGTTTGTAACCATGGATGCCCATTCCCTGTGCAGGTTCTCATGCACACATGTGCCTACTCTGAACTGTGGACTGGCCACTGGCCTTGCTGTTTTTCACTTTGTTTGTCCATTCCCTGTGCAGGTTCTCATGCACACATGTGCCTACTCTGAACTGTAGGCACATCAACTTAAACTAAACCCAGATAAAACAGAGTTGATTCTCACTGGTGGCTTGGTTAACCCATGGAATTCCATCTTTTGGCCCCTATCTCTAGGAGCCCCCAGCCCCGGTCTCGTCAGTAAAAAGCCTGGGAATTATGAACAGCAATGATCTTACCATGAAGGCCCAGGTCAGCTCAGTGGTCAGCATGCTTTTCCCATCTTCGCAGAATCCAGAAAAATCAGCAGATTCCTCTCCACCGAAGCCCTGACCCAAGTGGTTCTCGCCCTAGTTATTTCGCGTATTGATTACGCCAATTCCCTGTACGTTGGTATACCTGCGTACCAAGTACAATGCCTGCAACGGGTCCAGAACCAGGCAGCCAGACTCATTCTTGGACAGCCAAAGCACTCCCATGTGAAACCACTGCTGAAAAGCCTCCATTGGCTTCCCATACCCCAACGCTGTCTGTTTAAGCTGGGCTGCACCATCCACAAATCCCTGTCAGGACGTGGTCCCGCCTTTATTGCTCTAAACATTCAGCGGTATCTCCCCTCTCGCGATCTACGCTCCTCCAATAAGAACTTGCTGGTCTCCCATTCTTTTAAACGGAAGAAACATGGTGGCCTTAGATACATGTCCCTGGCCCCTCAATTTTGGAACGCCCTCCCTCTCTATTTGCGCATGGCGGACTCCTATACTCAATTTAGGAAATCACTCAAAACTTGGCTCTTCTCCCACGCTTACAATTGACACCCACTTACTGTCTGGAATTGCTACCGTTCTGCCCATAGCGCCAAGAAACCGTTTGGTGAACGTGCGCTCTAGAAATGAATTTTAACATAACAACTGTGGACTGGCCACTGGCCTTGCTGTTTTTCACTTTGTGTGCCCATTCCCTGTGCAGGTTCTCATGCACACATGTGCCTACTCTGAACTGTGGACTGGCCACTGGCCTTGCTGTTTGTAACCATGGATGCCCATTCCCTGTGCAGGTTCTCATGCACACATGTGCCTACTCTGAACTGTGGACTGGCCACTGGCCTTGCTGTTTGTAACCATGGATGCCCATTCCCTGTGCAGGTTCTCATGCACACATGTGCCTAATCTGAACTGTGGACTGGCCACTGGCCACTGGCCTTGCTGTTTTTCACTTTGTTTGCCCATTCCCTGTGCAGGTTCTCATGCACACATGTGCCTACTTGGAGCTATGGACTGACCACTGGCCTTGCTGTTTGTGACCATGGATGCCCATTCCCTGTGCAGGTTCTCATGCACACATGTGCCTACTCTGAACTGTGGACTGGCCACTGGCCTTGCTGTTTGTGACCATGGATGCCCATTCCCTGTGCAGGTTCTCATGCACAGATGTGCCTACTTAGAGCTATGGACTGGCCACTGGCCTTGCTGTTTTTCACTTTGTTTGCCCATTCCCTGTGCAGGTTCTCAGGCACACATGTGCCTACTTTGAACTGTGGACTGGCCACTGCCCTTGCTCTTGTCTACTTTTGATGCCTATCTGGGTAATATGTAATTAAGACAGTTACTCCTGTTGTCTGCTTTGTCAGTGTCCTTGCTATATGAAAATGTATTATGTATGGGTATGGTTTGATGTGACACATGATCTGTATGCCACTTTAACATTGCCAATGGCTTGTTTCACTTTTTCTGAGTTTACCAGAGGTGACAGACACTTCAGTTCTTCTTGAGTCTGAGGCTTGGGGTGCAATGATGGTTGTTTGTGATGACCTACTGTTATCCGAATCATTCTATGGTCAGGTTTGCTAAATTGTACACATGACATGTTAGGATGCACTACCAGCACAGAGGGAATTCTATCCACAGGATTGCAGGCAGGCTGGCCAGGGTCCATCATGTGTGTGTGATCTTTCTTGATGTGTGAACAGCAGTGTTGGTATATGGTCATCTTGTGATGGGCTGTCTTCCTAGTCACATGGGTACATTTGTATGTGTGCACTTAAGTGGTCATGAAGTGTGAAGGGGGTGACTTGGTCAGTAGTGTTGATGTGTGTGTGCCCCTGCAATGCTAACTGCACACATGTATGACCCAGGAGCTGAGTGCCTGTTTGTTTGATTTGTCAGCCCTGTGCTTGTGATTGTGTGCACATGTGAGAGTTGTAGGTTGTGCACTGTACAGTGTGTTGGTGTGTCCTTGCACTCCTGGGGGACACCTACTTGTTGTTGCTGCCAGTTGTGCGTATGCAGAGTGTGTGACAGCCAAGTCTGTGTTGTGTTTTGTTGATCAGCCATGTGTCTTGATACTGTTTGTGCTCACTGTGCAGACCTGCTCAGACACACTGACATTGTTGGCGAGTTTTCTCATGCATTGCTGCCACATGAGGCATTTTTGGCTCCAGTATGGTATCTGGAGTCATACCATCCCCTAGCTTTGCTCCTGAAGCCTACCCATTGTGAGTGACTCCTCCATGTATTTGTGTATGGTACACTCCTGACCTGTTCACTACTGACGTACACACCACTTCACTATCATGTCACCTATCCCCTTGGGTTGCCAGTGTGTGAGCCTCCTCACCACTTCATTAGTTACACTGTGCTTTGTGGTGCTGATCTGTGCACAGGACCAATGTGCCACTCAGGACAGTTTCACATATGGTTATGTGTGGTTTTCTTGTACTGGTTTGCAGTCATGGTTGATCATGTGCAGTGCAACTGTTTGTGCTGCACAGTCCTCTGTTCATGTTGTTTGCACCTGGGTGTCCTTGAGTTGTGCATCTGTGATTGTTGGGTTAGCTGTTGTTTGGTGAGGTACTGCTACCCTTCCAGAGTGTGATGTTGTCTGTGTGCTGTGCTGATTTGTGTTGTGGGAGTACATGGTGTGACACTGAGATGTGTGTGCTACTGAATTGGTTGGTGTGCACACACTGCTTGGCATGCATGGAGTGCTGTCAGTGTATGTTGCCTTGTACTTTCCTGGTGTGCATCCCCTGATGTCCAGCTGAGTTTGCAATGTGATGTATTGGCATGTGCATCTGTTGTGTTTTTGTTGTGGATGTATGCAGTGTTTGGGCTGTGTTGGCTCTTTCTGCTGACAGATGCTCTGTGTGTGATGTTCTATTTGCATTACATTGTGTGTGAGTTGTTTGTGCATTGTGATATATTCAGATGTGTGTTGCAGGTGTAGTGTAGATTACTTGTGTGTGTGTCACATGCAGCATTCTGGTTGCTGTTTTGAGTGCACACTAGTGCTATGTCCTCCTATCTTTGACCTGTCACTTGCCAGGATTGTGCATGTGCATGCATGTGGTACACTATGACACCATGTTGACTTGATGGGTGGTGTGGTGTGTCTGTCTGTGTTAGCTTATTGTCCCATTGATCCCAGTTTGTGTTCCTGATTGTTTTGAGATGATGCACTTCTTGTTTGTGTTGGGGTATGGTGTCTGTGCATTGCTCCTGGGTGACAATGTTGTGTACTCCTGTTCTGTCTAGGGACACATTGCCTTTCCACTGTTTGGCTGCACATGTCTGGGCTTGTTGGACTTCTGTGTATGTTGTTTGAGAGGTTTGTGTTTGGCTATTGTTTTTGTGCCAGCATTGGTACAGGCATCCCTGTGTGTGTGTGTGATGTTTGTGGATGCACCCAGGGAGTGTGATTGGTGTCGGTGTACTCAGAGGACCTCATTTGCACCATTCTGTGTGTATGACACTGGTGTTGAGTGCTGCAGGTGTGAGGTGGGTAGAGGAGGGGTATGTGTGAAAGATCAAACTTGTGTTTGACAGTCATGGAGTGTGACAATGAGCCATGTGTGTTGTGCTGATGAAATACACATGTCAAGTAAGTTGAGACAGATGTGTGGCTTATCACTGTTTGACTTCAGACACTTCCTATCATTCCTGTGCCTATGCATGGCTTGCCTTGCTGTCTCCCTGAGTTATTGCACAGAGGTCACTGTGGTTTAATTTTACTCACTGTGCCAGCCATGTCTGATTTGATGGCCTAAGGGTGGTGTGATATGTTCCTTCTCTTGCATGTGATGTACACATGCTTTGTGGCTTGCTCCATGACTTTCCAACACTGTCCACCTCACTTTTGCCTAGCCCATTTATTGTCCTCCATTGCTGCTGACATCTGTTATGTGTATGTGGCTGTGTGTCAGTGTGGGGTGTGTCTGGGTGACTTGACAGGCAGTGTGTACAGTTGAGTGGTTGTTCATATGCAGTGTGAGTGTTAATTTTGTGATTGGACTCAGTTTGCTTGACATGAGTGGGGGGTAGGTGTGAGGTGAGGAATGCCCTGCCCCTGAGCTTCTGTGCAGGGTGTTCCTCTTCTCCCCATCTTCTGAGACAGGCTCCCTGGTTGCTTGGTGTGTGTGGTGCAGGGTCAGGGTACACCTGGCTGGTTAATTGTGCAGGGGGGGCACAGTAGGAGCACACAGCATATCCCCTGATGGGTATGGAGGGCGTAGTGTGTGAAGGGTGAGGGTGGGGCCCTATGATCTTTGTGGACTGCCCATGCCTGGCGCTGGCCCTGCCTACTACATTGTGCGCATTTTTTCCTGCGTCTGCACCGCTGCGGTGACGTGACAGGGACACTGCTGTGATTTCGCGGTTGATGGATGGCCCGGATGCGGAGGGGTGATTTTGTGGCAGGTAGGACATGTGTGGGTACACTTGGGGATGTGTTCCTGTCCCCACCAGAGTGTCTGATGTGGACAGGAACCGTATGTCAGCCCAGTAGTTGTGTGTTGTGGCTGTGTGCGGAGTTGTGTGATTGCGTACCTACGGCGTTGTCCGCGACGGGCCATTATTTGCTGGTTGTGGAGCATGTACAGCACCGGAAAGGCGTGTAGAGCTGGATCCATTGCGGTCGGGACCGGGTGGAGGGGTCCGGGAGTCTGTTTTCGCACTCCGCTGTCGTGCTTCCGCCGTCTCTGTTTGGGTGGTTTTTCCGCTGCGGTGTGACGGGCTGTTTGGGGCATCGTGATTTGTACGGCGGACGGACGTCATTCCGCACGGCGGTGGGTCTCTATTGGCTCACACCGCCGCGGTGGCTGGCGCATTTTTATGGCGGTTCACGTCGCACCGCCGTGGATGGGAAATGGGCTATGTTTGCCCATCGTAATATGGCGGGCGTGAGGCCCGCTGCTGGCGTGCGGAAAATGATATTTTCCGCCAGCACCGCGGAGGTGCCTCCGCCCGCCATCGTAATGAGCCCATTGGTTGGGTTAAAATAAGTTGGTTTGCCGCAACCTGTGTGACTCCAACAACCTAAGAGAATCAGGAATCTGCCTGATCTATATGTTCAACATTGGACATTATTTTCTTAGGGAGTGACACTGGTACAATGGTTAAAAATACCCACATAGAAAAGTTCTTATATAAACACACAAATCTTGTTCAAGGCATACATAGACAAAATAATGGATTCATACTTAAAAGAAACTTCTGCACAAACTGCCATTAATTCGACTGGATTTTCTGATCAACCATTCACAATCCTGATTGCAACATAAGAATGTATTTCTGTATAATAGGTTGTGGACACATACATATAGATTGTAGTATCATATTTTCCAAATTATCTTGATCTCACACCTACACATTTCACGTGATGAAATGCTTCTTCAGGGGTATCATGGGGCCTGCAAGCTGCAGAGGTTTACCGTCATCCACACTCTATTACCGTTCCTCAGACATGCTACCCCTGAGGGAAGCTGCAATTCCTGGCTTCAGAACAAAAGATGGGCAACGTTGTGTACCTTTAGTGCCCACTGTCTCGAGCACCTGAATCCACACAACCTTCTCGCACCCGCTGGGCTTGTGCCATCCCAGTTCTGAACTAAGTGAAAAATGTCACGAAAGGTACACACATCATCATCTTCACTGGCCTAGCCAAAAAAACTCACAACCAGGCTGAAAAAGGCAACAAATCCGGAAGCAGAATGTCACTGAACTTATGCATGTACATCGTAAAGTCTAGCAACTTCTACTATTGTAACTGGCACGTAACTATGAACTAACCACCAGATCAAGCAATGTTTCTCAAGAGAACAAAACATGGCAACGTATGCCTGGGTATGCAAGACCACCGTAAACTGCGGAACACCCTCAACCTTATCTGAGGTCTTAGCCACAGCACAAGCGGTTCAGGATTTTTTTTTAAACTGTCTTGTCTTTAACCTAACTATACACCGACTCGGGCGCTGCAAATGAAGCACACCGGACGCTGGTTTCAACTTAGCTGATCAGACCCTAACCTCCCCCTTTCCTTCTGCACCTCCTTCTCCCTGTATCATCTTAGGCGCTGAGAAATAACCAAAAGGCTACAAGAAGCACTATACTGGAGCTGTCACCTGTAGAACTGAAGACGTCGGTAAGCAGTGTGTTTGGGGCAGCCCACCGGCCAACTATGGCAGATGAAATCAGTTGCAGAGTGAGGCTGTGGCTGGTTGTGGCTCGGCTAGTGTAGGCAGCGGGCGGACAGACTCGTGCGAGGAAGTGAAGTCGGGAGACAGGAACAATTGAAATAAATAAGAGACTAAACCATGGCTCTAAGTAAAGAGTTAGACGTTGCAGTGTTACTGCAGCCGCGCCGGTCGTCATCTTGAGAGGGGATATTGTTTATTAGGTTAACTTAAACAAGCATTTGCAAGCTGGCCCTGGTCCGATGCAGTAACGGAGCTAGTAGCCGCCAACTCCCGCCTGGCTCCAGCGTCCCACTGGCTCTGATCCCTGCTACTGCTGTGCTCCAGTTTCGCTTTGGTGCTGGCCGTTCCCGAGCCCGAGCTTTGCACGGTGTCACTGGATAACGTGAGTCACACTGTGGAGCGAGGCAGAAGTGAAGCGCGCTGCCGGCAGGCAAATGTTAAGGAATGCTTCCGTCGCAGCTTTACTAAAGCAGCATTTTTTTTTAAATGCATTATTGAACCTGTGGTTGCCTTCTAATTGTGGATGTCCCGCTCTGTCAGGGCACTGGGGTATAGGAGAGGCTGCCTATCTCCGTTATCTCCACACCCTGCCAGACGCCTAGCTTCCGTTTGCTGTCCTCTTTCTCGATTAAGCCCCGCCCACAACCAGGCAACTGCTTCGTGACTTTTGGGGCACTACTTTAAAAACAAGCATTTGCAATGCAATAGAACTCGCATTTACGCGAGTCCTATTGCATTTAAAACGGGAGTGCGGGCGGACAAAAAGGCACCAACGGGAGTGCGGGGGTGGGGTGGTGATGGCCCCAAAAGTCATGGACTGCAAAAGGGAAGGGGGTAAGCCACGGGAACAAAATTGTTTTTAAAGTAAAGGGGGCGATAGCCATGGAAGGATACAAATCAGAACATGGCCGTCAAGAGGAGGGACTAACAAGCCAAAAACCAATCAGAAGGCAGCATTTACGATCTAAGCCAATCCAAAAGATGGGCGGAGAGTGGGCGGAGCTTAAACAAAGCTTCCCCCACTATAGTGTATACTGCATGCCTCGCAAAGCGATAGCAGCGCATTCGCGCTGCAACGCTAGGCGAGACCTAAAAAACTAGCTGCAAAAATTTACATTTTTCACAAACCTCCTGGTGCTAAGTTGTGTGTTTTTTAATGGTTGTACGCTGGGGCAGCTCCTCAGTTGGAGTCATCCCACAAGCCCGCCAAAGCCCCAGAGATGAAAAATAAAATGGCATTTTATTTTTCATGCCCTGTCCTGAAAATAGCATCAGGACGGGGGCGGGGCTGCTGCAGAGCGACAGCACCATCTCACTCAGCAGGGAGGAGGGTGGGCTGGCTGTGCACTGTTTAAAGTGTGCATGTCTTTTTGGCTGGCCGTCTTGTGACCGCCAGCCACACATGCTGACTTTAAACAGCTCTACCCTAGATGTCTTAAGACAGCTGGGTGAGAGCAAGACAAAGCCTCCAGAGCGCTGTGGAGCGCCGAATGAGGCTGCTCCCACCAATCTTAGCATTACTCTCATGCTGGTGAGAGCAGTGCCAGAATTGGCCAAGGATTTGCTGCATCTGGTTCCAGTTCCTACCAAAGAAGAGGTCCAAACTGGAGGACGTTATACTCATGTAAGATAAGTAGTTTTTTAAAATATATTATTTGCACGCACTTTTTAAAAATGTTATTTGCGCGCCCACCTCCCCCCCTTCGCGTAGATGCCACCCTTCGTTAGTTGTACAGGGTTAAAGTTTCAGGCTGGATGGACTCCAAACATGATGTGGCCAGGAGAAGAGAGAATCTAGAACTACAATGGGCAAAACAGTGGTGTAGGAAGGTGGAATCTGACTATATGGTTGCCCCCACTTTTTTTATGGTGTTTTGCTGGTTTATGACTTAGTTGGACTGGGGTCCTGCTATTCAGGGCCCCAGTCTATCTGCTTTCTCTGTAAAAAGGTTTCCATGTGCCTTAGGCACATCTCTGATTGGAATCTGGAGTGCCCTTATAAGTCCCTAGTATATGGTATACTATGTACCAAGGGCATAGGTACCTCAGAGGCCTACCAGGGGCTGCAGCATGTATTATGCCACCCCTGGAAGGCCATCCAAACTGACACCACAGGTCTGCTACTGCAGCCTGGGTAAGGTGGTGCATGCACCCCTTACTGTGATATAGGTTACCTATATCACAAAATACATACACACATATAAACCTATAAGTCACTCCTAAGGCAGGCCTTATCAATCCTAAAGGCAGAGTGCATGGTTCCTATGTGAGAGGGTGCCCCTGCATGAGCAGGGCCCCTCTGCAGCGTTCGGAGACCATCTCTGATGCTGTTTGTAGTGCAGCCTGACCATATACTCTTAAGCGCATTATATCCTCGCGGTAAAATGCTAACTTTGGAATGGCTGCACCTAAACATGTCGTGTTTGGTGTCAAACATCTTGGAATACTACCCCCCACCAATTCTGGCGGCGGGGGTAGCATTCCACCCTTCTAGAGGGAAAGACATGTTAACTCTGACTAACCCGGTAACTTCTCTCCAGAGCCCTGGCATCACAAAATGGATGCTGCTGCCACAGACACGAGTCTGGCCTCCTGCTGCTGGACGAAACTCCGGCAGGGGAGGCCTGGACAATAGGTTTCCTGTTGCAGGGAGGTGTGACCACCTCCCCAGACAGGATAATGTGTATTGGGGCTGGGCGGGAGCACCATCTGTGTGCTTTGAAGTCCTGCACTGGGGGCACATTTGGTGTCCCTGTGCATACCCCAGTTCAAACCGGATCAGGGGCTTGCAGCCCCTGCTTTGGCGCGAACTGGACAAAGGGAAAGGGTGTAGCCACCCCTCTGCCCTGACCCACCCATAGGTGGGGCCACAGAGTAGTCCAACCCCTATTTTTAGAATAAAGGTAGGAACCCAGTCCTTAGGACTTTAGATTATACCTGGACGAAACTCTGAAACTGAATCCTGGACCTTCGACGCTCTACGACAAGATTAGAGGACTGAAGAATCTCCCTTGGGGTCAAGGAGTGACTCCCCTGCTTGGCAGGCACCAAAGAAGCATCTGTCCGGTTCGCATTTCTGAAGCTCCCGTCGGACGCCGAAGTCATCGCATCACCAGAGGTGGATTCTCAGACTTCCCCGAGGCTACCCTGAGTCCCCAGCAAAGCTGAGGCCCGTGGCTATCGTGGGTGACTTTAGACTGTGACCCCTGGACACCGAGCACATTTGCAAGTGCACCATCTTCTGGGTCTCCCAAGAAGTCGTGCTTTGGGCTCCGAGTAGCCCTAGCCTCCAGCACCACCTGCACCGAAGATCACTGGCCCCCACTCCACGAGTGTCCTGTAAGCCAGCTCCACGTGCGGCGTCACGAGGCTCCTTCGCGGTCACTAGCCCGTTGGCTAGTAGCCCTTAACGAAGGCCAATCCTTTTCTTGCTTGGCATCCTGGTTGCTCCAGGCCTGCCCTCACTTACCCTTGCTGGGTGAGTTCCACAGACCTTGCTGGTCTGCACCATCGACGATCTACATCTTCACCAAGACTTGCCGTTGCCAAGGCTTGTTGGGTCCAATCCGGTCGCCGACACCTCAGCACTCGACAGACATCGTGTACCAGCCCGAATCCTGCTCCTGGTTGCCGACAACGCCTCCTGGACCTCGTGGCTGAAGAGTCAAGACGACCATCAACGCACCTGAAGCACTCGACATCGGTGGGCATCTGTCCATCGCCTTCCTGGTCACTGGCTAGTGACCCAGACTCTGTCCCCTATGCTTTCAGGTTCTTCAGAACTCCGATCCACTCTTGGATCCACCCGGACACTTTTCTCTTGGCCGCTAGCAGCACTTTGCAGCAGATCGCCATTCGAATCGACGACGAAACCCGACCCCGAAAGGCACCTATGCCCCCGGCTTCCCTGGGTGAGGTAACACGAGTACTCCGGTGCTCCCGTGGGTAGAGACTCTTCAAAGTCCTAGATCTCAAAGGGTTTTGTCCTAGTCCTCTTTTAAGTGTCCCTTTCCTCTATTTTCCCGATCCCGACTTTCTCCATAGAAGTTAACGGCGTATCGCGGTTGTGTATTTACACTGCACGCGTCTCCCGTGGGTCCCCTGTGTCACTACCTTGGGTGGTTCCTTGTGGTCCAAGCACTTCTAGAGGCTCTAGGCCTAGTGTCTAGTTCAGTCGTGGTTCGCATACCACTTTATTGGTATATGGTTTGGTACGCCCCTAGGGCCCAAACGTGTATTTGTGCTATTACTGTGAATTAATAACTTATAACTTATGTACTTCGAACTCTAGCCTCATAAAGAGACTAGAGGGGTGTGTTTAGTAATAAATACATATATTTTGAATATATACCTGGTGTGGTGCTCTTTCATTTGATCACTCAAGAGATTATAGACTGGTAAAACAAGCTGCTTTACATTCCTTCAAGACTTAGCCTGAAGGCTGCTCTCCATAGCTACCACTAGGATAGCTTTCAATAAGGTTGTCTTTAACCTATCTCCAATAAGGGGTTGTTTGGACTGGTGCAAGGTGCCCACTATAATTAGTGGACAGCATATGCCAGGCCAACTTCTCACATTGGTGTGCAGCGTGTGGGATTCCAGCTTGCTATTGTTTTACCAGATAATCTCAATTGAATTGATCAACTGAAAACCACTAAAGGTACCTAAGGTACATATAATTTAAGCTTAGAATAACAGTAAGTTCTACTGAACTTAGAGTTGTGTGTTAAGGGATAGCACAACCCTTTCTACAACTCAAGAGAGTTTAGTAGGCCACACTAGAGTAGGTAGTGCATACACCACACCACACTAGTAATGTCTTTAAGGGCAGGATCCAAAGAATCCTTGCAGGAAGCCATTGAGCTTCCACCCTCCAAGTATGATACACTCCCATTCTTGGAATTGAGAGCTTTATGCAACTTGAGAAAAATAAGGACAGGCCAAAGCCCCACCACCCAACACCTCAAGGAGTTGTTGGTGGCTTATGACCTTAGTAGGCCCGTGGGGACTGAAGGGGCAGGAGCTGAGGGTGGGGCAGAGGAAGAGGAGGAGGCCAGGGGTACCAATACCCCCAGCCCCCCTCTGAGACTGGCCAGGAGGGTGACAATGACCCTGACCTGGATAACCCAATCCCTCCTGTGGAAGATGATGAGGATGATCAGAATGATGCCCTCTTTGTCCCCCAGGAAGGATTAAGAGTGTGCCCAGGAAGTCTAGATCTCCTTCTCAGGAGTCTAACCACTCTGGCACCTCCATAGGGAGCTCTATCTCCTCTCACAGGAGGGAATCCTCTCATGAGAGAAGAGCCAGACTGGTCCAGTATGAGGAAACTCAGCTGGAAATCAGAAAAAAGCAACTGGCTTTAGATAGGGAATCCCTAGATCTCCTTAGAGAGAGAAGAAAGTTGGGACTAGAGTCCCATGGTGGCAGCCATGTCCCTAGAGATAGGGAAAGGTCCTATGACCATAGGAACCTGAGCAAGATTGTCCCTCCCTACCAGAGTGGGGATGACATCCACAAATGGATAACTGCACTGGAGAGGGCCTGTAAATTTCAGAAGGTCCCCCAGAGGCAGTGGGCAGCAATCTTGTGGCTCTCCTTTGCAGACAAAGGTAGAGACAAGCTCCTCACTGTAAGAGAAGAGGATGCTGACAATTACACAGTCTTGAAGAGTGCTCTGATAGATGGGTTTGGCCTAACCACTGAACAGTATAGGTTGAAGTTCAGAGACACCCAAAAGCTCAGACTCAAGACTGGGTTGATTTTGTAGATTGTGCTACAAAGGCTCTGGAAGGTTGGATACATGGCAACAAAGTGCATGACTTTTTAGGATTGTACAATTTGATTATGAGGGAGCAGATCCTTAATAATTGTCAAAACCAGCTTTTGCACCAGTATCTGGTGGACTCTGATCTGACCTCTCCCCAAGAATTGGGAAAGAAGGCAGACAAATGGGTCAGAACCAGAGTAAAAACTAGGAATCAGGGTGGTGACCAGAAGAAAGATTCTACTAAGTCCCAAGAGAAAGGTGGGGATAAATCTAAGGATAAGTCCCCTAGAGGGCCCCAAAATTCCTCTTCTGGGGGTGGGTCCCAAACTCCTTCCTCTCCTGAAAAGAAACCATATTGCCATGTCTGTAAAAAGCCTGGGCACTGGAAAACTGATCCCAGTTGCCCCAGGATTGGCAATAAAGAAAATGTTCCTCCCACAACTACTACCACCCCTCCTGGTACTACCAGTAGTAATCCTCCAGTTGGGAGTAGTGCACCCAAAAGTTAGGTGCTTTTGCAAGAGGAACATAGGTGGGCCCTAGTTTAGACAGGGACCCCTCAACAGACTCCTCTGACTCTGATGGTGGTATAGGATTTGCCACCTTTACCATGGGTCCCATAGCATTGGGCAGGTACAGATTGGAGCCAATAATTAATGGTCAGAAAGCTGTGGCATTTAGGGACACAGGGGCTAGTGTCACCATGGTGGCAGGGAAACTAGTCCCCCTCACCAGCTTTTACCTGAGTTTAAATACCAGGTGACCAACATTGATGGTGTCAGAACAGATCACCCCATGGCCATAGTCAATCTCAGCTGGGAGGGGGTCACATGCCCAAAGAGAGTGGCAGTGTCCCCCACCTTACCTGTAGATTGCCTGATGGGCAATGATCTGGAGATTTCAGCCTGGGCTGAAGTTGAACACCAAACCCATCTCCGGATGCTGGGCGTCCCTGTAAAGGTTAGTGGGGCTGTGATGGCCACAGCCCCAGCCCAAGATATTGGAGAGATGGAGCCTGGAAGAATGGCCCACTCTCCCCCAAAAGAGAGCACAAGGGTTGAAGAAAAGTCTTCTTCCCTCCAGACAGTAGGTAAGGGTCAGCCTCCTCAGGGAACTGACCCTACCCCTAGTGAAGGAACTGCCCCAGAGGTAGTCAGGCCTGGCCTGGCCACACCCCTGATGGCAGAGGACCCTTCCAAGGTGGTACCCAGTCTGGAGCAGGTACCCTGCCCCTCTCTACCCTGCCTCAGCCAGCCCAGGGCTGCAGAGGTCAGGGAGGTCAGTGGTCCCCCCAGGGCCCCCTGTCCAGAGGAACCCCCCCATCAGCAGATTAGGGGCACCCAGTCTAGTAGCCCTAGCCAGGTGAAAACTCCTCTACACACTGAGGGATCCCCCATGCCTTTATGTAGGGACCTCCCCAGAAGGACTCTGGTAGGCAAGGGCAAACCTGGGACCTGAAGGTTCCAAACCTGCCCTGTCCCTCCAGCAGTCCATCCAAAGGGACCCAACCCCCAGCTGTAGGCAGCCAAAGGTTGACCCTTAGAGCAAAGTGCAACTCAGTCATGGAAAGACAGGCATACATGGTGACCAGTGATCTGAGGAAGCTGAGGCCAACATTCCTAGGGCCTCACTTCCCTACTCAGACACCTTACCAGCCTTGTACTTTACCTAAGCACACCACAGGTAGTGATTCCCCATGGTGGAGACCCTCTCATACCCTTAGGGTGAGGGATTGCTTAGTGGACCATAAGACAGGGGGCAACCATGCTAGTGCAGGTGCTTCCTTATATGACCACTTAGTCAATGAAGGCTCAACTGGCCAAGGTTAGCCTTATCTCCTTTCGTTTGGGGGGGTTATGTAGGAAGGTGGAATCAGACTATATGGTTGCCCCCACTTTTTTTATGGTGTTTTGCTGGTTTATGACTTAGTTGGACTGGGATCCTGCTATTCAGGGCCCCAGTCTATCTGCTTTCTCTGTAAAAGGTTTCCATGTGCCTTAGGCACATCTCTGATTGGAATCTGGAGTGCCCTTATAAGTCCCTAATATATGGTATACTATGTACCAAGGGCATAGGTACCTCAGAGGCCTACCAGGGGCTGCAGCATGTATTATGCCACCCCTGGAAGGCCATCCAAACTGACACCACAGGTCTGCTACTGCAGCCTGGGTAAGGTGGTGCATGCACCCCTTACTGTGATATAGGTTACCTATATCACGAAATACATACACACATATAAACCTATAAGTCACTCCTAAGGCAGGCCTTATCAATCCTAAAGGCAGAGTGCATGGTTCCTATGTGAGAGGGTGCCCCTGCATGAGCAGGGCCCCTCTGCAGCGTTCGGAGACCATCTCTGATGCTGTTTGTAGTGCAGCCTGACCATATACTCTTAAGCGCATTATATCCTCGCGGTAAAATGCTAACTTTGGAATGGCTGCACCTAAACATGTCGTGTTTGGTGTCAAACATCTTGGAATACTACCCCCCGCCAATTCTGGCGGCGGGGGTAGCATTCCACCCTTCTAGAGGGAAAGACATGTTAACTCTGACTAACCCGGTAACTTCTCTCCAGAGCCCTGGCATCACAAAATGGATGCTGCTGCCACAGACACGAGTCTGGCCTCCTGCTGCTGGACGAAACTCCGGCAGGGGAGGCCTGGACAATAGGTTTCCTGTTGCAGGGAGGTGTGACCACCTCCCCAGACAGGATAATGTGTATTGGGGCTGGGCGGGAGCACCATCTGTGTGCTTTGAAGTCCTGCACTGGGGGCACATTTGGTGTCCCTGTGCATACCCCAGTTCAAACCGGATCAGGGGCTTGCAGCCCCTGCTTTGGCGCGAACTGGACAAAGGGAAAGGGGTGTAGCCACCCCTCTGCCCTGACCCACCCATAGGTGGGGCCACAGAGTAGTCCAACCCCTATTTTTAGAATAAAGGTAGGAACCCAGTCCTTAGGACTTTAGATTATACCTGGACGAAACTCTGAAACTGAATCCTGGACCTTCGACGCTCTACGACAAGATTAGAGGACTGAAGAATCTCCCTTGGGGTCAAGGAGTGACTCCCCTGCTTGGCAGGCACCAAAGAAGCATCTGTCCGGTTCGCATTTCTGAAGCTCCCGTCGGACGCCGAAGTCATCGCATCACCAGAGGTGGATTCTCAGACTTCCCCGAGGCTACCCAGAGTCTCCAGCAAAGCTGAGGCCCGTGGCTATCGTGGGTGACTTTAGACTGTGACCCCTGGACACCGAGCACATTTGCAAGTGCACCATCTTCTGGGTCTCCCAAGAAGTCGTGCTTTGGGCTCCGAGTAGCCCTAGCCTCCAGCACCACCTGCACCGAAGATCACTGGCCCCCACTCCACGAGTGTCCTGTAAGCCAGCTCCACGTGCGGCGTCACGAGGCTCCTTCGCGGTCACTAGCCCGTTGGCTAGTAGCCCTTAACGAAGGCCAATCCTTTTCTTACTTGGCATCCTGGTTGCTCCAGGCCTGCCCTCACTTACCCTCGCTGGGTGAGTTCCACAGACCTTGCTGGTCTGCACCATCGACGATCTACATCTTCACCAAGACTTGCCGTTGCCAAGGCTTGTTGGGTCCAATCCGGTCGCCGACACCTCAGCACTCGACAGACATCGTGTGCCAGCCCGAATCCTGCTCCTGGTCGCCGACAACGCCTCCTGGACCTCGTGGCTGAAGAGTCCAGACGACCATCAACGCACCTGAAGCACTCAACATCGGTGGGCATCTGTCCATCGCCTTCCTGGTCACTGGCTAGTGACCCAGACTCTGTCCCCTCTGCTTTCAGGTTCTTCAGAACTCCGATCCACTCTTGGATCCACCCGGACACTTTTCTCTTGGCCGCCAGCAGCACTTTGCAGCAGATCGCCATTCGAATCGACGACGAAACCCGACCCCGAAAGGCACCTATGCCCCCGGCTTCCTGGGTGAGGTAACACGAGTACTCCGGTGCTCCCGTGGGTAGAGACTCTTCAAAGTCCTAGATCTCAAAGGGTTTTGTCCTAGTCCTCTTTTAAGTGTCCCTTTCCTCTATTTTCCCGATCCCGACTTTCTCCATAGAAGTTAACGGCGTATCGCGGTTGTGTATTTACACTGCACGCGTCTCCCGTGGGTCCCCTGTGTCACTACCTTGGGTGGTTCCTTGTGGTCCAAGCACTTCTAGAGGCTCTAGGCCTAGTGTCTAGTTCAGTCGTGGTTCGCATACCACTTTATTGGTATATGGTTTGGTACGCCCCTAGGGCCCAAACGTGTATTTGTGCTATTACTGTGAATTAATAACTTATAACTTATGTACTTCGAACTCTAGCCTCATAAAGAGACTAGAGGGGTGTGTTTAGTAATAAATACATATATTTTGAATATATACCTGGTGTGGTGCTCTTTCATTTGATCACTCAAGAGATTATAGACTGGTAAAACAAGCTGCTTTACATTCCTTCAAGACTTAGCCTGAAGGCTGCTCTCCATAGCTACCACTAGGATAGCTTTCAATAAGGTTGTCTTTAACCTATCTCCAATAAGGGGTTGTTTGGACTGGTGCAAGGTGCCCACTATAATTAGTGGACAGCATATGCCAGGCCAACTTCTCACAAGTGGTATTCTGCATTTTAAAGGGAACCTTATCCGGGAAGGTGTCTTGTGATCTCTTACTGGTTACCTCTTTTAGCTTGTTTTACAAAGGTTATGCTTTAGAATTCATGTGTCTGACACAATATTGATGCAGTCATGACTTTACAAGAAGAAGAACGGTATTGGGGCATTTGAGTTTGATAGGATAGAATGTAAATTGGCTGGGGGGGAACGAGCGTAAGAGGTTTTGGAATAGCTGCGATGGTCAAGTTGTGACTTACTTGTGCTCCAGAAAACTGGCCTGACACCAAATGAATCTAGAAAAATATTGCAAGTAGGTCGATTGGGGACAGAATTAGGGGCATATTACAAGGCCCCTGTGCCACCGGACCATCACTTTTTTTGGCGTTCTGATGGTGCACAATGCTGAGCTATATATACAAGGCCACACAAAGCCACCCTGCATGGCTTTTCATGGCCTTGTAAATATGGCCCCCTTGCACTCATTACTCTGCGTGAAAGGGGCGTTCCATGGGTGTTGCTTTGGGTGGTCCCACACAACATCCATGGATTCTGATGCATTCCCAGATTTACAAGGTTTCATAAACCTGGAAATGAGTCAGATTCTAACGTTTCCCCAGGCGAGGCTTTTAAAGTGGCGCAACAAGAAAAGATATCTTCATTTTTCCTCGTTTTTGCTCTTTCTAAGTGTGCTGCATTCTGCTGCACACATAGAAGGAGGAAAACACCATCAATAATTGTTTTGTGCAGGAAGGTGTCCCTTCTTGCACAAAAATAATAATCTTTGCAACATAGGCAACCTTGCACCATGGTGCAAGGGTGCCTGCATTAGCGCTAGGCAGCCAATTGTGTGCCAGTGCAGCGGAAAGCACAGGGATGCCTAGTATTGCCAGAAAATCAACACATCCCTGCACTTTCCCAATGTCGCAGCCCAGCAAGATGTCTTGCAGTGCTGCGCTGCGTCATTTTCTAGTAAATGTGCCCCTTAATCTCTTAGCAGAGCTTTGAGAAATGGGGTGTTTCAACACTGCTGTCAGTCACATCGTCACATCAGGCCTCCAGATCGAAGAAAGTCTTCCGGTCCTATGGGGGGAGGGCATTCACGGTTCCGTCTAAAGGAGTGCAGGCTTTTATGTTACAAATCTTGGAAATGATTTCCCTTTATTAGCAATTATTGGCGGAGTTAGTACCATGGTGCATTGCGGCAGGGAATTTCAATGATCTATTGGATTCTCGGTTAGATAATTTGGCGAGAGGTGGTCAGATGAAGTCTCTTAAGCAGGGGTGCATTAAGAGACTATAAGGGACTTTGAAATGTAAAGGTAGATATTTTCAGCTGTGCTGTTTTGGGTTTATAAGTTATTCATTTTCCAGGAATTTTGATTCTATTTGTAAAGTTGTAGCTTTTGTTGCTTCTACGGTTTTATTTTTAATTAATTTGTTAATATTATGTGTTTGGGTTTTTGTTTTGTTATGGAGGACGGTTTATAGAATGGCATGAGGTCTGCATATGATCCTGTAATACAATTGTCTGGGTGTTTGTTGAGGTTTTGTGCTTGTTAGATGTGATGAATAAGGTCCACTCTGTGTGTATTCTCTGCTGCAGTCCACCTTTGCTGGAAAAAATGTTGGATTGATATGTGTGCTGTATCTTTCTTGTGTTAAAACCTCTTTGTTTAAAAAGACACTGAATACGTTTGAGTGCTTTTAAAATACTTGAAGCTCACTTGTTATACATCTGTATGTTACATGACTTAAGCTCAATGAAAACAAAACTGAGCTGATGATGCTAGGGAACAACACAAACCCCCAAAAGCCCCTTGGTGGCCTGACCACCTAGGTCCACTACCTGCCCCCAAAACAATTATAATACGTTTAGGGGTATGGCTGGAAACTACCCTTTCCATGGAGACTCAAGCAACCAAACCTTGGGCCTGCTGCTATGGAATCCTCAGAATGTTGTGAAAAATCCTCCACTTGATCCCCCTCTTTCCAGGAGGCTAGTAGTCCAGGCATTGATTCTCTCCCTCCTGGACTATGGGATCTCCCTCTATCTGGTTGTACCAAAAGCCATAATTGGCAAACTTCAAGTGGTGCAGAGTGCGGCAGCTAGGACCCTGCTACACATTCCCAGACACCTCTCAGAAAGACAGGCCCTGGCTGATCTCCATTGGCTCCCAGTCATGCAGAGGATTCATTTCAAAGCACTGTGCATTGCACACAGAAACTTTCAAAATCATCCCCTCCATCACCCAACAGCTTATCGCTCCCTACAACCTGGTAGAGCTCTCAGATCCTCCAAAACCCTACGGCTGTGGGCCCGCCTGTCAAAAGGGCTAGAAGTGGAGGAAGATCCTTCAGGTACAATGTGGCAAAACGCTGGAACACTTTGCCTCCTGCCCTGCGGACAGTTGATAATGAATTGTCCTTCAGAAAATGGCTTAAAACATTGCTGTTTGTGAATTAACCCCCCCTATGGAGCCTGCTATGGCAGTCTGTGTTGCTCAGTCAGTGCCGGGATGCCTAACAAATTACTTAACATAACATAACACATTCTCAGTCATGCATCAAGATGCGATTTTCCATGTGGCAATCTGAGTTAATTGCTCACATTTCTTGAAAAAACATTGTCCTATTCCAAGCTTGATTGTGGTGAAACTATTTCAATAAGTGACCACGCCCCAATCAAATGCTCTTAAAAAATGCACACTCTTTCAACAATCAGTGCTTAATTTGTTAAATATTAAGTGCCAGGGCTCTGATCAGGATACCACTGCAGCTTGCACCACCTATCGCCCTTGTCATCGCTGCCAAAACAACTACTGACCATCTCTCTCGCATGTAAATGCGACAGTTCAGATTTTTCCAGGTCCCCAAAGCTAAAGGACTGGCTGGGGAGGCAGGTATTAGCACTATTTTAATGTATATTGTATTCCTAAACTACAGTTGTTCTGCTCATCTCTAAATTAGATGAGCAGCGCCACCATGTGGTGGACTGTTCTAAGTATGCTGTTGACAATTAGGTGCCGGTGCTGAGCACCGGAAACCAATTAAGTGCCCCCGCTCAAATTTAGCACTGTCAGAGACACATCCTACATTAGCACTTATTGATATCTCTTTTATGATATCTCTTTTAGCTTTATTTAAGTGCAAATAAAAGTGATATTGGTACATGCTGCTATTCCTCTAAATGCCTTCAAGTTCCCCAGCAGAAATAAGGTATGTGTGTATTTGAAACACATATGACAACACAGAATGATTGCTACAAAAACATTGTTGTGTATGTCTACCATACTTATATAGAACATGGGTGCTGAGACTCAGTTATCAACTACTTTTACGTCAGACGTCAGAGTAGTGAAACAAGTGTTTTTTTTCCACTGTTCTTACGTCAAAGCACTAATGCGCTGGCCCCGAGCCTGTGTTCTCGCTGATGGTGGTGTGCCCCTTTACCCGGCTTTTGGAGACCCAAGAGAAGTGGAGAAATGTGGTTGGCGGACACAGACAGAACGCTGTCCTGGACTTCATTTTTGGCCTTAAACTCCGCCATAATGTGCCAGAATATTCAATACTGTCATACTCCACTGGCGAAACTCTTCATGCAGCCAGATTTAATGTTGTTTTATGTGTTTACTGCTGTGTATCTATATTCCTTATATCAGCCATATTGGCTGAACACTGCTCCGCACACTGTATATACATTTTAATAATCAGAACACATTGTAAGTCTCACTGTTACCATCAAAAACCAATTCAAGTCATTTTGTTAAAATAATTTGTGTCTAGTTTAATTTTTGATCTCAAATTGCATTGATAATGAACAGCAATAAATAGAGGTGTGTGTATGTCCCTAAAGTTGTGCTATTAGCTCAAAATTATCAATTGTTCTCAGCAAATGAATCATTGGGAACCCTTGTCCTTCTGTAGAACATGGCAAACATGTTTTTAATTAAATATGCCATCTACATATAATGCTTTGTGAACATCTCCTCTTATGAGCGTGGTGTTCCATTAACATTTAGTGATGACGTCAGTTGCATAAACAAAAGAAGAGGAACTACCCATTCGTAAACCTACCTTGAAATTTACAGACCGATTGAACATGCTTTGCTGAGGCGCCATATAGTTCATAAATCTGGGGTCTACCGCATAAGAAAGGAGCCAGAGTCTAATACAACAGATTAACATCCGGTTTTTCAAAGCCTTTTTTCACTTGCAAAGACTGTTTTACAAAATTGTAGACTTAACTACCACAGTTCACAATGTACACATTGTGACTTTGTGATTTGCAAAGATGCATGAAAGAGACATACAACTCCCTTGAGAATCGCAAAGGCATGTTTTAATGTTTAACAACTGAGGTAGCAAAGCATTGAAAGGTTACTGACTGCTCAAACCTGGGGACAAAGATTCATGAAGTAGAATCTGTCCTCGAAGGACAGATTCCCCTCTGTGAATCACATTTGGGGGAATTGAGCGACTGCTTCGAATTCATCCTGAGGCCAATGTGCAGGATGCCATTTTTTTGCACTTGTAGGCAGTGGCGGCTCGTAGTGGGAGTGCTGCGGGGCGGTGGGCGGGGTAGGCGGGGGAGGGGCTTGGTGGGGGGTAGTGGAGTCGGACTTACGACGGGCAGGAGTAAGGTAAGTAAATAAATAAATAAAACTATTTACCTTGCGCTCGCTGCATCGCCGAGTTGGCGATGTAGCGAGCGCAAGGTAAATAGTTTTATTTATTTATTTGCTAACCTTACTCCTGCCCGTTGTATGTCCGAATCCACTACCCCCCACCCAGCTCCTCCCCCGCCCCACCGCCCCGCAGCACTCCCTCTGCGAGCCGCCACTGCTTGTAGGTCCCTACCTCTTGAAGGACACGGACTACCATGTTGGCATTGTGCAATTATGAATGCAAAGATGGAGGTCTGTTATCCCTCGCATCCCTACCTCCCTCAATTAGTGGGCATTTGGAGAGATTAGTGAACCGGTATGCCTGACAACTAACCCCTGAAGAAGTGCTGAGGATGCCACTGTACATTTTGAGATACTCTAAATCAAATGCTTTCACCAGGGCCAATGGAATTATGCGACTCTTTTGTGCTGCTTTTTTCCTGCATAACAATGGATTTACCGCATTTATCACACAATCCATAATCTTCTTCAAGATCTGGAGATTTAAAATAAAATAGTTTCTAGCTCAACTGAATCAAAAGTTACTAAAAACATGGCAGCATGTTCGCGCAGAGAAGAAGGCTCCTCACAAAGGTTAGCTGGTCATCTTTCAGTTGTTTATTTCTGTATTTGTTGAATTGGTACTAATGAGGTGAAATATTTGCTCAGACAATATTATTATGCCGCCTAATCAACCCTTGTTTTGCAGCATAATTTAGTAAACCCTGCTGCATAATGTGGTGCTCCCCTGCCACATAGTTCCAGTGGCCCTGGCTATCACTTATTGGTACAAGTACATGACATCCATGATCCCTGCATGAATTCACCAGGAGCACCCAAAGCATAGACAATTCTATCCTCCAATCTTGATAGACTTTACCATAGTGCACACAAAAGGAAACTGCCTAAATTGATATTCATTATGCTGCTCAACAGCACTCAGTAAGTAGGCATTGTTAACGTGTTACCTTTCGATTCAGTCATCAGTATTTAACCATAGTTACTAGACTTGCATTACCCCTTTTTACCAGGCACACCATGGGCTGTCACACATGAACACTGTCACTTATTGTTCCAATTGCATACCGTACACAATCCGTGCATGAATGCATCAGTCGCACCTGGAGCGTCGTCTGATCATTCCATCATATCTTGCTGGACTTCCCCACCATGGTACAATTCACACAAAGGATTCACCCAAACTGATATTTATTGCACGTCCAAACAACGCCCTTTAAGTTTGCAGTAGTGGTAACTTAGGGTTAACTCAGTCATTACTTTCTAAGCATATCTACTACACAGGCATTTACCATCATGTATAGGTCTGCTGGTTTTCCTACTGTTACAACAAGACGTTGAACCATTAATTACTTGCATACCCATATCAATTGAGATATATCCCGCATGCTTTGAAGCACCAGGGTTTACTTTACATTTGTTTTCAATATTTAGAGCTATTATGGTGACTGAAATACTCGAACATGCTTCATAAAACATTAACCCATTAGCTGCTACACCCCCGCACCCCCCACACTAAAAAAACAGCCATTTGTGACACTATATTCATCTGTAACTTTTTGTCACGATGAGCGATTTACAAAAGCAATATACCATTACGTTTACTAGACCCTTTTGGTTGAGGGATATATAGGGTTTGTAGGTTCTCCAAGAACCCGTGGTACCCAGAGCCAACAACTGAGCTGCACCGTACAATGGTTTTTCATTGTGCACTGAGTATAGACCAATTCATATGGTGAAATATGTAGAGTGAAAAAAGGTATCAAGGTAACCTATGCATTTCTGAAACTCTGAAATGGGCACAAGATATGGAATTTATGAGTTGTGGTTATTTGTACATCTCTGAATTTATGGGTACCCGTAGGAGCACATGATTTAGAAGGGATTTTTCAAAATGTCTTCTTTCTTTCACACTGGCTTACATTTGGAAGGCACAAATGCAGTGAAATCCAATTGGTATTAACAAATATACTACTATTCTATGCTCCCACATGTCTGCTGATGAAAATGGCAACTCGCTTGTGCGGGTAAGCCTAGTGCCTGCGAAAGGAAGTGGCCCAAAAGTGACATTAATACATCACATTTTTCAACTGAAAATTGACCAGTTTTTTGCAAAGTCGGTAGCTGTGGATTTTGGGCCCTAACTCAGCCAGCGCCGAAGGAACCCTAGTAAACATGTACATTTTTTAAAACTAGACTCCTAGGGAAATCGAAAACGGGGTGACTTGTGTAGCTCTCACCAGGGTGTTTTTCCCAGGATTCCTTGCAAACCTCAAACTTTGACTAAAAAAGCACATTTTCCTCACATTTCTGAAATGGAAAGTTCTGGAATCTGTGGGGATCTACAAACTCCTTTCTACCCAGCATTCCCCTAAGTCTTCTGATAAAAATGTTACCTCACTTGTATGGGTAGGGCTAGTACCCACAATAGGAAATGGCCCAAAATGCAGCATGGATACATCACATTTATCCACTCAAAACTGACCCTTTATTTTTGCAAAGTGGTTAACTGTGGATTTTGGACCCTACGTCAGCTTGCACCTAGGGAAACCTAGCATACCTGCGCATTTTTGAAAACGATATACCTAGGGGAATCCAGGATGGGGAGACTTGTATAGATCCCATGAGGTTTTTCTACCCACAATGTCCTGCAGACCTCAAACTTTACCTGAAACTACTTGTTTTCCTTACATTTCTGTGATGGAAACTTCTGGAACCTGCAGCAATCCACAAAATTCCTACCACCCAGCATTACCACACTTGTGCCAATAAAAACGCTGCCCCACTTCTGTGACTGGGCCTAGTGCCCTCAACAGGAACAACTCAAACCAAGGTCAATGGGAGCCCTTGCGTGGGGACTCCGATTGACCTGGGTTTGATCCGTTCCTGTTGCTCGCACTAGGCCCAAGCACTAAAGTGGCACAGAGATTTTATTGGCACAAGTGGGGCAATGCTGGGAGTTTTGTGGATTCCTGCGGATTGACTTCTTGATAAATCTGAGCCATTGTGTATTAGAATAGCTACAGATGTCTATGCCATACTTGGCTATAGCAATGGTCTTAGCTTTATAGATATGCGGAAATGATGGAATATGAATAATGCCTTGTCTGGCGGCAAAGAAATGGCTCCCACTTTTGGTTTTCTGATTTTATTTGACAATATTAACAGTAATGGAGTCTAGCTCAACGTTGAATCAAAAATACTATGCAGATCCTGGAGGGATTCATCTCTCTTGAGCCGATGACTCATATAAATCATTGGTTTGAATTTTGGTATGCAGCTACCCACAGCATAACCTTTGAGCGGGCACGTTTTTTACCAGGCTCAGTGATTCAATGAAAAAAAACAAATCTGGTTAGAAAAAAATAATTAAGCATACCAGGGCCCATATTTATGAAGCCTTGGTGTTATCCTTGCATTACGCAAGGCAACAAAAAGACAATGCAAAGGCTTCAGTAATCTTTACAAAGCCATGCAAGGCCTGATTTGCATGGCCTTGCTTGACCTTGTAAAGAAATGTAACACAAGGCAGCTGTTTGCACTCCGTTACGTTTTACCTTGGTAGGTGTTCCATGGGTGAAGCATGGGTATTCCCATGCATCCACCCATGGATTTTGGTGCATTCCCTGATTTTCAAAGTCTTGTAAACCTGGGACTGCATCAAAATGCTACACTTTCCCAAGTGAGCTATAACAAGGAAAAATATATCTTTATTTCTCCTTATTTCCTCTTTCAAGGTGTGCTGCATTATGCAGCCCACATAGAAAGAGGAAAATGCCTCTAAGGATTTCCTTCCTGCACAAAAACAACCCTGCCTATAATGCAGTGCTGCACAGAGTGCACCAGTGCAAGGAGAGAGCAGAAATGTGCCATACCTTTGTAAATATGGAATATTTCTGCTCTTTCCCTTTCATGCAACGTAGTGCAGCAACTTTGCTTGCTGCCCTGCATTGTGTGAAAGTTTAGTACATGTGCCCCCAGATATTACAGACAATTTGGGGTTTGAAGCAAGAGAACTCTATCAGCATCATAAAGTAAGACTGGCAACTGCCTCTGACCCACCTTTGGCTAGCGCTTGTCTTCATGCTATAACTCCACTTCTATTTGGTTAATAGGAAGTGTCAACAAAAAAGGGGCCACAATGTGCCCTTGCCCTACACCTTTTACTGAGGTACAGTGAGGATTACACTCTGCCCAGGACCAAATCTCACAGTTATTGAGCTTGATATGCGAGGTGTTTAACAGGGCAACAATGTTCTCTTCCAGACCCATCGAAAACATAATTGGCCAAAGTTTAGACCTGTCCACCATATAAAAACCAGACGTTTGGACTATAAATACCATAAACAGTGGAACATATTCCAGAAAAAAGATTTAGATGGTACCTTAAACACGTGTAGACACTGCTTAACAGTTTCAATACCCTTGAAAAACCAATAATGCACATCAAAAAGAATGCCTAATGCTGTTGCCCAAGATTGAAGCCTATTTAATGAAATTCTACCAAGGCTTTTTACAGTAGTCTAAAGTGAAATAAGCTGGTAACACGATAAATCGTGCATATTCCCCTTCTTTAAATTAATGATTGAAGTCCTCAATGTTTCTGGGAAATCTAGGGAAGCACAGGACACATATAAGACTCTTTTGATTAAATGGGCCCAATATTCAAGATTTTGCTTATATGTCTTCATGATCAGGACCAGGACTATTATTTCTTGGATTGGCTTCAATATCAAGTGTAAAATGAAAGGTATGATACTCCATTGATGATTAACAAAATTATGTACATCTTCAGGAACCACCCGTCCCATATTCATTTCCAAAGTGCTCTATGCATTGGGGGACGGAAATAGCCACCACCAATCAGTAACATTATTGGTTGGGCGCTCTAACAGTAATCACCAAAAAATGTTCTGCCTCACTCATTACAGGCCTCTTTAAACTTGTGCCATGCCGCTTGATCATGATCGCTTTTCTCCTTCCTAATGGTATCATCAGATAAAGATGTACTTAATGTGATAAGTGCTTGATTACTAGGAAATATATTAACAGCTATAAATATGTTGCATTTCGTTTTGCTGCATCAGCTTGTATACCATTCTGGCTGAACTGGCGTTGGCTTGGCTTAGGTGGTTATCAAGATTGTAAGGAATTTGAAATGCTATTATTAATATGCTCAAAGGTGGACAAGACCTTCTTATTGCAAACCTATACATCTAAGCAATCTAAGAAACTCTGTAAAGAGTTATGTAACACAGCACATAGTAAACCTTCAGGATCTACTTTCCTCTAACAAATTCTACTAGTCTACCGTTATGTTATGTTATGAAACTTGTAGAGCGCACTATCACCCAGGTGTGAGTCTAACCACACCTAGGGCCTAGTGGGACTACTCAAAAAGCCAGGAATTCAGCTTCTTGTGGAATTCAAGAAGTGAGGAGGAGGCTCCTATGTGTAGCTGCTGGTTGTTCCATTTTGTAGGAGAGGCTTGGCCGGTGGATCTAGTTTTTCACATGCGTGGGTTGTGTGCAAGTAGGAGTCCAGATAAGTGATGGTGTCTGGAAGGTTTGTGAAAGCAGATGCAATTATTGAAGTATGCTAGGCCACTTTTATGTAGTGCCTTGAAAATGTAGGTGAGGAGTTTGAATTTTACTCATCTTTAAACTGTGAGCCAGTGGAACACCTTCAGGTGTGCTATGATGTGAGTGTGACGTGGAGGGTTGAGGGTGATTCTGGTCACTGAGGTCTGAATGGTCTCCAGCCTTCTGGCGAGTTTTTTGTTTATCACAGCATAAAGAGTGTTCGCGTAGTCCAACTTGCTTGTGACCAGCAAAGCGTGAGGGTTTTCTGGGTGCTAATTGGGAGCCATTTGAAAATCTGACTCAGAATCTCCAGGATATGGAAGCATGAGACAGTGATCAAATTGACTTGGGCAGCGATGTCAAGTTTGCTGTTGATGATGATCCTGACGTTCTTGGTGTGTATAGTGGGTGTGGGAGTCGGACCTAGCTCTGTTGGCCACCAAGTGGAGTCCCATGGTGATGTGCTCTTCTCAAAGATCATAATTTAGGACTTGTTGGTATTCAGCTTTAGACTCTTGGTCTTCATACAGTGGACGATTTCCGTCATGCAGACATTGAGCTTGGTCAGTGTACTGGACGTCTTGTCATGAGGGAGTGAATGAGTTGCATATCATCAGTATAGGAGAGGACGTTGATGTTGTGAGAGTGGATGATGCTGGCTAGAGAGATCATGTGTGTGTTAAAGAGGGTGGGGCTCTGGGAGAATCCGCAGATGAGGTTGCAGGTGTCTCAGATTTTTGGTGCTAGGCTGACTGACTGGGTCATTCCAGTCAGGATGGAGCAGATCCATCGGAGTGCATGTCTTTGGATTCCGATATTCTGTAGGTGTTGGGTAATGATGGAGTAGGAGACTGTGTCAAATGCTTTGGAGAGGTCCTGGTCTGTTGGATGGTATTTGAATACTATTTGCAACAGACTCTTGCCTGGGGACCCTTCTTCTAGTGTTAGGTGAAATTTTATTGCCCAAGGTGTCCAAACGCAAGACTGTGGAATTTTGGCCAGTCTCTTGGCATGGGATTTCTTCAAATGAGTTTTGAAAGCTCAGAGAAACTAAAGTGTGGTCAATTATTGAGGGTTGGCCCTTGCTCACATAATTAGGGAAGTCCGGGACACCAAGGAGAGAAATATCAGAGCAGCTTATCAAAGTATGTCCACTTATAAAGTCATATGAAACACTTCCTTGGATGTCAATCATGGCATCATAAACAGCTGTCCACAGGAAAATCATTAGTCATTCTTGAACCACTCATTACCAGCAAAGGATCCACCCAGAGCCATTTTCAGCATTAAAATTGCCCATAATGACTTTGAACATCTGTTCAGTACCTAGTGCCTAATAAATTAGAATTGGCATCCCAGGTATTTGAAACTTCTGCTAATCATACCAATATGTGGAGGAAGGTCTTGCTCAAAATTATTATTGTAATTCCTATAGAAAAACACCTTTCAGGAATGGCTAGTTGCAATGCTAAGATAATTAAGATAACAATTCTACAGATGTGTGAACAATAGAGAGGTTCAGAAAGCCAGATAAGCAGACTTCCTAAAGGGGGCCCCCAGGATGAAGAGATCACTGCATTGCGTTACTCTACCCTGGGAAGGCATTCCATGGGCGTTGCCTCGGTGTTCCCACACAACTCCCATGGTTTTTGACACATTCCCAGATTTACAAGAACTTGTAAACCTGGGAAAGTTCCAAAATCTTACACCTTCCCAGGGGAGGCATAACAGGGAGAACTATATTTATTTCTCATTGTTTCTTTCTCTTTCTATGTGTGCTGCATTCTGCACCATGCACCGTGGTGCAAGGGTGCCTGCATCGGCGCTAGGCAGCTGAAAGGGCGTCAGTGCAGGGGAAAGAACAGGAATGCACTGTATTGCCTTAAATACGGTGCATTCCTGCCCTTTCCCTGTCATGCAGTACAGCGCAGCAAGGTGACTTGCTGTGCTGCACTGCATGACTTCCCAATAAATTGGCCCATAAGTCTCTTTGTTGGAAGTCAACAATCTCCAGCAGAACAAGGAAGAAGGCTGTAGCCAAAGACAGTTCCAGGGGCTCTGATACCCCTTTAGTGCAGGACAGCTGAAAAGGATTTGCTGCCACAGTGAAGAACATAGTGGAAGAAGCTGCAAAGTCAACCCGACTGGCGATGCACCTCAGGGTGATAGGCGAGTAGGCTGGTCCTGGTCTCCTCCTGGGTCTAAGAGCAGTTTTTGCTCCAAACATTTCTATGGCCTCTGTTTTGGATTTGAGCCATCTGGGCGCCTTTGGTACTAATGCCAAGGGTCCAGGACTGGTGGGACACCACTTGAGGTTTCACGGCTCACTCAGGCTGGATCCAGGTGGAGGTGTAAGATGATGGGAGCCTTTTGTGTCCCTGTGGCTCTGAACAGGAGGCCAGCAAACTAGCCCTTGGAGTCACTCTAGTAGTTCTGGATTTAAGCGAAGAAGCAGGACTCAGCAGGGCTGGCCTCTTGAGGGTTCAAGGCAGGCTCCAGGCAACAAAGAGTCATTCTAGGCACAGCAAACAGTCTTGCAGTGTGCACAGCAGGTCACAGCAGCAGGCCATCCTCTGAGAGTCCTTCCGCAGGTCCAGGAGTGAACTGAAGAGTGGGTCTTTGGGCCCTATTTTTATACATGGTGCCCATCCTCTGAAAGGTGGATGAAGCTTCTAGAAAGTTTCTTTGAAGTGCATGGAATCTCCTGACTACCTGCACTGGCACCAAACTGGCTGCAGTGACGATGTGAAGGTGCTTAGTCCTTTGTACTAAGGCAGAGCATAGCCTATTGAGATGCAAGAGGGGCTGTGCTCAGCTCCGTCTCCCCATCCTGCCAGCAGAAGGCCCATTCAGGCACATCTAATCCCTCTATTGTGTGACTGTATTGGAGGAATTCATAAAGTCTGTCAGTTACACCCAGTCATGTGACCCAAGACAAGCTGCAGGCACAAAAGGGCAGGAAAATGCCAACTTTTTAAAAGTGCCATTTTCAAAACTGTAATTAAAAATCTGGCTTTACCATTAAAGAGGATTTTTCATTACAATTTCATAGATACCAAACATGGAACTGGCTACCTCATCCAAATCAAAAGTTAGCACTTATTAAATGTAATAAGGCAACCCAATGTTATCCTAAGGGACATGTAGGGCTCACAGTAATGAAAAATGAATTTAGGAGTTTTTCATTACCAGGTCATGTTAAATCTAAAAGTACATGTCCAACTTTTTAGTTGCTTTTTTAGCTTTATTTTGTGTGTCACCTTATAAACATAAGCCATACAATATACCATATACAATAATAACATTTCTGTGATAAGCATAAAACAGTAATGATAGATATAAACTAAGAATTAGTAACACGCATGGTTATAGATGCAGGAAATTTCATGAATGCTTGAGAATGGAAGTCTTCCTTGGCTATGCAATTGAATTTTTGTCAGGGGCGTGGGTAAAGTACTCTGTGCAAGATATTGTGTTTTAAATGTGGTACGTTTTTACAGCCTGAAATGAACACAGTTAAAAATGATATACCAGCAATAAGTTACTGCCATAAAAGCACTTTAGCACTCAAGCATTATACTAGCTAATGCATTAATACAATAAAAGTAGAGAAAGAGTAAAAGTGAAAACAATAAGTTGGCATTATGCAAAAATGGAATAGATAACAAGGCCACCTAAAAAATATATAGACTGTGCCTGGACCGTTCACTTGAAATAACAGAGGGCCCAAGTAAAGTGCTTTGTGAGGTAAATTGCAGGTTAATTGAAGTATGTTTTCAACTTGAGGGCGGCTTCAAAACTCACATTATGTTGTCTAATGCATGGCTGCGTACCTTTCCAAGCTTTGTAGATGTATGAGGATACTGGGTCAAAAATGCTAATAGTGTCCGCTCTTGAACATAAGTGCATGGCAGCATTGCAATGTCTGATGCCAAATCTTTTAAAAAGGGGATGAAGGAATTTTCTCTTTGCTAACAAAGAAAGGGGGCATTGCTGCATAAAGTGCATGAGAGTTTTAATACCCCCTAGCGAGCAGGGACTGATGAAATCACCAGTGGAGGTTGACCAGTTCCCTCTAAAGCCTTTTAATTATAATGAACCCTGCCCTATGGGCTAGCTAGGGTCTTAGGATGACTTATATCCAATAAAAGGGGAGTTTAAGGCTTGTCAAGGGATTTATATTGCCAAGTCGAATTGGCAGTTTAAATCTGCATTCAGGCTGCAATGGCAGGCCTGAGACATGTTTTAAGGTGCTACTTAAGTAGGTGGCACAATAAGTGCTGCAGGCCCATTGGCAACATCTAATTTACAGGCACTGGTTATATGATATACCCCTCTACAAGGGACCTATATGTACATTATATATTCCAATCAGGTATAAGCCAATCGAACCATGTTTATGGGAGAGAGCACAAGCACTTTAGCACTGGTTGCCAGTGATAAAGGCCTACAATTTGTTTTTTAGCAAAAAGTGGCGGGTAAAAGGCTAAAGGTTTGGGGGTGACCCTGCAGAGAGGGCCAGGTCCAACAGGAGGCCTCCAATTTTACAGGACAGTAGAAGCAATTTCACTATGCCCACCTGCAAATGTTATGAATCAAATATGGCTCTGCAGATTATTCGATTCACAACCCATACAGGAGTTAAGCCCACAGGTTATCCAAACAGATGTCAATCGTTCAAGTTCAATGAGGACAAAGGGTCATCCCTATTCTGGAGTGGCAAGTGCCTATTAATATCATGATTAGATTGGTCTGAGACTGAGGGATTTTCAGAAAAAAAGAAGTATGGTGTAGAAAGAAACAGATGTATTAATTTGTATAATATTCTTGGCACCTTCTGCCCACGGGAAATGGAATACACTTTTCACACCTTTTTTTGTGAATCAGGGCCCTGATGTGCATCTTTCAATGATATTGCTTCTGGTGCAATGTTGCACACCCGCTAATTAGTTGGTGTGATAAAGTCTGCAGGCCACCTTCCCACCCCCAGTGAATTAAGGCAAGTGAAACCTGCAGAATGTAATGGAGGAAAAGGCCTGGTAAACACTTGGAGATGAGAATTTTGGTGCAGAAAGTATTAAAATCTGCATGTTATTTCGCATTTGAAAGGGAAATATCGCACCCGTTAATTTCCAGTCTCTGAGGTATCGGATTGTAACAGGTGAAATAAGTATCATACCCTGCTTCGGGCCCCTCATAAGCAAGGTCTTAGACAGTTCCCACTCACATCAAAGGGCATATTCTCGACCAAGGTTGGACTTCCAACTTGACGGTTTCTAATTTAAGGATCTCTCTTTGCACCTGGTCGGACCACTATTTTATAAAATTCTCCCTCACCAACTTGTACTTAGCCAAGCTTCACATGAAGTTGAGCCGCATGGAGAGAAATTGGAGACGCTCCAACATTGGAGACTTCTGCAGTCTGCTGCCTACTACGGGCCCACCTGAACAGCATCTGATTAACAAACACGAAGAAAGTATTAAATCTTGGCTTGAATCCGCCAGTGACAGCTTTGCACCCATTAAGAAAGTCAATATAGCCAGACCTCACGATGCCCAACGCTGGTTCTCTGAAGACCTAAAACTTAAGAAACTTGCCCTACGTCAAGCAGAACGCAATTAAAGACATAATTACTCCTCAGACAAAAAAGATATATTTCTAAATCATCTTAAACAATATAAAAATGGCAACCTACAATTCAAGGCCACCTATTTTTCCAACAAGATATTAAGCTCTACTAATAAATCAAAGGAAACCTTTGTTATTGTGGTTGAACTATCCAACCCAGATAGAGTCACAGCGAAACCCGTCCCCACTCAAGCACTATGTGACTCACTCAATACCTACTTTATTGAAAAAATTGTTGCCATCAAGTCTAGCATACCCGCTAATGCCCCTCCTAAAGCCCAACCATCTACGCTCAGGAACCCTCACTTGCTGGACCAGGTTCCTCCCATTACCAGGGAAGCCTTCTCCAACCTTCTAAGGAAAGTGGGATCTGGCTCTCCTACTGACTGCTGCCCTCCGCACATATTAAGGGAAGCCTTCCTCGCATGTCCGGATCTCCCTCTTGTGCTTCTGAATAACTCCCTCAATCAGGGCATTGTTCCCAATGTATTTAAAGAAGCGGAAATTCTCCCCATCTTAAAGGAAACAGGGGCAGACCCTTTAGCTCTTACGAACTACCGCCCCATCTCCTAGCTCCCCTTTTTAGCAAAGGTTCTAGAAGCCCATGTGCCTATCTGCCTCAGCACCTTAATAGAACATTCCCACTATCTTGACCCCCACCAGGCGGGCTTCCGTCCAGCGCATTCCACAGAGACTGTCATTCTCACCGTCCTATACGAACTTAGGAAGGGGGCAGAGAAGGGCACTACTCAGGCCCTGGGTCTTCTTGATCTCTCTGCAGTGTTAGACACGGTTGATCATGAACTCCTGGCCAACCGTGCCAGTAATGCCGGGATCTAGGGCCTGGCTCTTAAGTGGCTCTTATCCTTTCTGGAAGACCATTCTCAAGCTGTACGCCTCGCCCACCTTTCCTCCCCCAAGGTTAAATGGACCTGTGGGGTGCCGCAGGGCTCCTCCCTCTCTCCGCTCCTCTTTAACATGTACTTACTTCCCCTCATTCGCTCCCTTGGTGAAAGGAAGGCTTGCACCTTCAACTATGCCGACGACCTCCAATTGATCTTTGATATCGATCAGTCGGCATCCTCTGTCTCCAACTTCCAATCCACCATGCGATACATAAGCGACTGGATGAACAGCAACCACCTGAAATTGAACCCGGATAAAACTGAGCTGATCCTAGTCGGCGGTCCATCTAGCCCCTGTAATTCCAACTTCTGGTCAACCGAACTGGGACCCCCCCTCCCCTCGAGTTCAACCAAAAGCCTGGGCATCACCATCGACAGTGACCTATCTATGAAAGCCCAGATTGGGTCAGTGGTTTCTTCCTGTTTCTTTCAGCTTCGAAGGATCAGGAAGATCAGCAGATTCCTTACTACTGAAGCCCTGACTCGAGTAGTATTGGCCTTAGTCATCTCCCACATTGACTATGCCAACTCACTCTATGCTGGCATTCCGGCATATCAATCAAAACAATTGCAACTGGTGCAAAACCAGGGGCCAGACTAATCTACCACCAACCTAAATGGCACCATGTTACCCCGTTAATGAAAGGATTACACTGGCTCCCGGTAGCCGAACGCAGTGCATTTAAGCTGGGCTGCATCATCTTTAAAGCTCTTCATGGCAACATGTATCCTCTCAGGTTCAGCATTACGTCCCTTCTCGGGATCTTAGGTCTTCCCATCTGAATCTTTTAGTCATCCCATACTTTAAACGCAGGAAATTTGGAGTACTAAGATTTGCGGTCTTGGCCCCCCAATTCTGGAATTCTCTCCATTTGGACATTAGGTTACTGACCTCCTACGCTCAGTTCAGGAAACTTCTAAAGACCTGGCTATTCCGCAAGGCATATGACTAATCCACTTAAATGGTAGCATCCCTTGGACTCCAGCACCATGAAACCGTCTGGTGTACGTGCGCTTTAAAAGTTCCTTTAACATAACATAACATAACATTCATCCTCTTAAGCAACTGGATGGATGGAACGATTAAGTCAATCTCAGCCACTAGTAATTACCCGGGCCGCATCCCAATCCATTGTTATTTTGCACACCATGCCGCCTCAGTTTGGACTCAGCTATATGCAAATCAGTATTGACCCTGCTCCAATGGGAACAGTCCAGGTCGAACTGCCAAGCCAGGTCCTCCATGAACCGGAACAGAAGCAACCCAGGACCGGTTTTGCCCTAGTTATGGGCTCATCGGCCGGGTACAGCTTGGTTCTAGTGACACAGTGTGCCAGTGTGGTTTATATAAAATCCTACATTGAAAAGCTCATCAACGAACGTCCACCACATTAGCAAACCCTTGACTTTGCACTTGAACCTTTCTTGCCTTTTGCACATTGTTTCTCACGCTTTTAAATGATATGTGTTTGCATTGTCTAATCAACTTTGATACATATATATTAAACATATTCAGCAGTGTCAGGTGAGTGTGCATTAGCACAGGGCAATGCTGTATGCCTGTATTTAAGCAATTGCACCTTCTGAAGAGAAGACATTTAACTAGGAATTTCTCCAAATGAATGTGTACACTTCATACAGCTCTCCTCTGACACAGAAAGAGACACTCACTGCTCGTTGTTTCCGAACTGTGCCGTCTGCAGCTCATACTCTAAAGTAGGTAAATCCGGAATATGTATTTTAGAAAGTGCAAACTCATAAAACAGGTGTACAGCTGAGACCTGTGCAAATGCACGCTTTGATGATCTGACCCATGTTGTACGTAGTGTCAAGGCATTGAACTGGTTGGATAGGTGAATGGTAGAGGTAGTTGGTGAACCAGGGGGCAATGAAATGAAAGAACATTACAGATTTTGTTTGTGCACAGTTATCAGTAGTTGTTGAGGTCTGAGCCCAAGATTGAGAGAAAAGTGGATTTCATTGCCAGGGTGATTGAGGTGTACAGTGATGGTGTGTGAAGGTTGTGTGGTTTCAGTTGGTGGAACTTGCTGACAGCGCCACTGGATATGGAACGGATGCTACCGTGATATTAGTGTCTCGTTGCACACCAAGGCCATAGCAAGACAATTTGCGTTCACACAGGAGACAGCTGTGCTCCTGTTTTATGCAATTGCACTTTCTAAAACGTATCCATTTAACTGAGAATTGAACTGCGTTAATGCATGTCCTGCAGATAGCAGAGCTCTCAGACAGTGAGCAGTGATTGCCTCTCTCTGTTTGAGGGGTCTGCTTTCTGTAGGAAATGCATTCACTTGAAGAAATTCCGAGTTAAATGTATGTGCTTTAAGAAAGTGCCATCTCACGAAAACCTGCACACAACTACGGGGCATATTATCAAGGACGGCGATAAAATTATCGCCGCTTTAGCGGCAGAAAACTGCAATGGGCTTGATAATATGCCCTGGAGAATTCCAATAGAAGCCCATGTTGACACCAGAACATGGGCTTCTATTGGAATTCTCAAGGGCATATTATCAAGCCCATTATCGCCGCTTTAGCGGCAGTTTTCTGCGGCTAAAGCGGCGATAATTTTTAACGCCGTTCTTTATAATATGCCCCTACATCTTCATGATACACCACAGACATCCTGTGGGATGCAGAGAGCGTGAAATTGTCGGAGAAAAGGTGACTTGAATTAGCCATGTTGGAATCATATAAGTACACGTTGGTTCACTCCCATAGGTGAGTAGCTCTCCATATTATTATTAATTTGTGCTCAGTCAATGCCCCAGTTATTGGTGTTGTCACAGCTCTTTGTCTCAAGCCAAATTTTACATTTCTTGATTTTTTGTACTGATTTTCTACATTTATTCACTGAGCTCTGAGAGTGATTTCTGTTTTGTTACTCAGCCACTTTGATTACCATGTTTTTCTGTATTTATTTGATGTCCTCAATAAGGCCCCGTGATTGAATGGGGTTTGCAATTATCACAGACAGGATGTTGATGTACTGTTGAGCAATACATTGCTGTATTATTAAATAGACATTTTGTGTATTTTTTAATGGAATGTCCAAATGAAATTATTATTTTTGTTATGATGTCAATTCAGGGTGCACGGTAGTGGGCTACACTTCTACAATTGTCTATACCATTGTAATTACTGTAACAGTTTTTATTATTGATTGTTGTATTTTTATCTCATACATGTGCATCTATGGGGGAACGCATTCTTTCTCATATGAGCAAAGCGGGGTCGGGGGCCGGGAGGAGCAGCAGCCTTATCTGATTTGTAGAGCACCTTTAGATATGCATAATTTATAGTATTAAAAGTATAAGCGTTGTGATGCCTGTGGTCATCCTTTGTCATTGTCGTGTTCTTTGCTGCAAGGACCACACAGGAGACCAGGTAGGCTTTCCGACTTCTTTATTATATTTACATTGTGTGCCCTGCCCACATGCACGTCTGCTCTTCTTCGCTGCTCCTACCGGACTGCCCTTCCGCCCCTTGACCGGAAGTGGTGTCCAGTTGCTTCCCTGCCCTCTTGCCCAGTGCAGGGTCCTAGTGCCTTCCACCCAGGCCACTACATCTCCCCCTTTTGTCACACAGGAAATCAGTCGAGGGAAGAGAGGAAAAATAGAACTTGTAGAGATAGTGAAACAGAAAAGAAGAGAGAGAGGAAAAAGAAACAGAAAAAGAAAAGACACGAAAAGAAACTCGCTCCCAAGAGGAAACGACACGTGTGTACTCCTCACTACATTTCTTCAATGAGTCTCTTTGGCCTTCTGCTCGCTCTCTTTGGACAAGTCTCTTCCTGTTGTTCGTCTGCTCTCCCTTCACCCTTGTCCTTTCCTTTCCCGTTGTGATCTGTCGCTCCGTCTTCTCCACTTGCAGTATCTTGGCCCTCTTCGTTTACCGTCTTCAGCCCTTTGAAGTGAGAACTGTTCCGTGTTATTTGGTGGTATTCTGACGCCGCTGTAATCATCGGGCCCTTCACTTTTATGATCGTGAGAGGTTCCTTTGAGAACACGCTGAATGGTAGCGGTCGTCTGAATATCGCTTGTGGATTCTTCTTCTCACTTTCGGTGTCAACCATGTTCACTATGTTCTGCTGAGGTGCATGTCCTGTGCAGGTTTTTCCTGTAGCCCTTTCCTGTCTTGTGGCGACCGCAGTGCTTTATTCTCTGTCTTTCGCTTTGTTGCCACTTTACATGCACTTTATCTATGTAATTCACTTTCTCTCTTTGTTTCTTTCATGCACCCTTGTGTTGGGTGTTTCTACTTTCTTCTTGGTTCACTTAGAACTGGCCTCCTGGCCTTTTTTTTTTTACTTTCGGCACTTATTTTCCTTTTTGCCTGACTTAAAAATGGCCTCCCGGCTTTCCTCTTTCCTTATTGGCTGGTTTGCCTGTCCTCAAAATGGCCGCCGGATCTCGCGAGACCGAGATTTCCTTTCGCCTGACTTAAAAATGGACTCCCGGCCTTCCTCCGCGCTGATTGGTGCTCCTGCCTGACCCCAAGATGGCCGCGGCAGGGACGCGGTCGGGTGCACCGTGATGCCCTTGCTTTCCGGAGCGCTGCTGCTCACTTGGGCGCTTCTTACCACGCTTTCCAGACGCCGGGCGATCTTCTTTCTTCTGGTCTCGGACCAGGGTGGGCTCCTGGCTTCGTTGTCCTGCGACAGGGTGGGCTCCGGATGTCGCAGTTGATCCTTCTCTCCTCCCGACTCTCCTGCAGCGGGCGGACCAGGGTGGGCTCCTGGTTCCGGTCTTCCGTTCTTCGAGGGACCACGGTTCACTCGTTTTCGATGGCGCTTCGGCGTCCCACCACTCTCGTCGCCAGATGTCGTGTTCTTTGCTGCAAGGACCACACAGGAGACCAGGTAGGCTTTCCGACTTCTTTATTATATTTACATTGTGTGCGCTGCCCACATGCACGTCTGCTCTTCTTCGCTGCTCCTACCGGACTGCCCTTCCGCCCCTTGACCGGAAGTGGTGTCCAGTTGCTTCCCTGCCCTCTTTCCCAGTGCAGGGTCCTAGTGCCTTCCACCCAGGCCACTACAGTCATGTTATACAAAGTAGATCATTTCAGTGGTGGAAGATTTAAGAATGAGGAACGAAGGACCACCCAGCATCTGATCGCAACGAGACAGGTGAAGATTCTAGATTGGAGATAGGAGATGAAGATTGGGAAGGAGGCGTACTGTCAGTCATTATCAGAAAGGTGATAAAATAAATGGTTTTCTTTTGGGTGGGAGCTACCACTGCTGAATCTTCTTGGTTTACCTACACAGTAGTTTCAATTTGTTTCGTTTTGTACTGTAGCAAAGAAGACATCATACACATATTTTGGGGTGTGGCCACAGGGCCTAGCGTACAGTCAGACACTGTGCCCAACCTGCTGTGGATGGCCATCCCCTATTGTGCGCAGCTATAGCCCATAGGCTGCAGTGGTTGCACGGTTGAGTTGATCATTGGACATGGACTATGCCCTAACCCTGCACCCTACCTGCTGAGGGGTGTGGCCTCAGGGACTTGCCTTTTTGTCCAGTCCCTCCCATCAGCCTGTGGTGGGCATCCATGCAAGGCCTTATAGTTAATAGAGACAGCTTCTTTGTTAATTCACATATCACCATTGAGGCACTCAATTTTTTCTCACCATGGATATGGTAAAGAACTTTTAAATGATGGAGTCCTTCGAAGATTTCTCCTGCTCCACCACCTCCCTGGTGCAGACCACCTCCTCATCTGTGTCAACTGCTGCTAATCCTGTGTATAGTTTTGCCCCATCTTACTGGCTGTTGTCTGCCATCCTTTGTTCTGAAAATTAGATTTTCCCTAAAGACACCTGCTCAGGTCTCTGGCTCCTTTTAAGTTAGTGCTTGTTCCTCTTGTTGCCAAGGAAGCAGCACTTTTTCTTGTGGAGCAAGGTTACCTGAGTTTCGCAGCCACTCAGAATCTCAGAAGGTTTTTGAAATGCATAAATACCCATGGAAGTCGATGGACATCACAGGGAATACAGCCCTCATTGCTAGGTGTCCCAGTCAGCAGGCTTGTGAGAGGGGCCAAGAACTTGGGGCCAATCCCCTTTGCGACAGCAAAATCGCTCAGCCCAATTTACTAACCTTATTTTGCGAGTCGCTAATCAATTAGTGACTCGCAAAATAGGGTTAGCGACTCGCCATTAGGAAGGGGCGTGCCAAGGGCGTCCCTTCCTAATAGGAGTCCATAACCCATGTATGAATGATTTGCGACCAAAATTGCGGTCGCAAAACACTTGCAGTTTTCCACCCTTCTCAGAAGCGTGGTAAGGCACTCGCAAATGGGAAGGGGTTACCAGGGGACACCTTCCCCTTTGGGAATGCATGCGCATATATTTTTTAAGAGCAGGCAGTGGTCCCTACCACTGCCTGCCCTTAAAAAATGAAACTGAAAAGTTTCATTTTTTATTTTTTAAATGCATCCCTTTTACCTTTAAGGGAAACGGGCTGCATTTATAAAAAAAATAACTGCTTATTGTCAAAGCAGGCCCAGACATGGTGGCCTGCTGACCCCAGCAGGCCACCATCCCTGGGAGTGCCAGCCATTCCCAATGGGGTTGCAAATATCAACAGCCTCATTAATATTCATGAGGCATGCAATTTGCGACCCCATTGGGAATCGCAAACAGTGTCTGAGACACTGTTGTACATTGGATTTTGAGACTCGCAAAATGCGAGTCGCAATTAGTCGCAAATTGTGAGTCGGAATTTGTCGCAAATTGCGAGTCGCAAAATCCGATGGTCGTACATCTGGCCCTTGATGCACTGTAAAAAAGTTGAGATAAGTTTTGTGTGAACAATCCAATACTTTTTGAATTTGGTCCCACGGTAAACCTAGGTGGACCTTTTTAAAGTTTAGGTTTTTAATTTTAAACGGCCCTCAAATGTGTCAGTAGTTTTCAGACTGGCTTTCGTCGTCGTGTAATCACCCAAAATGGCATGGTAGTCTGCGGCTTCGCACAACTAGGCCCTGGACTCCATATGCCTATGATGGTGCCTATAGTCTGTGATCTAGTTGTCAAGGAAATAGACTGTGAGCACCTTCTTAGATGTATTGAATTTGTTACCTAGTTTTCGGGCTGTGGAGTACCAGCTCCAATGTAGGAGTATTGAGTCTATGACCTTGAAATCAGTACATGGGTTACAGCACCCGCACATGTTTCTGAAATGTTTTACAGTTTTAGGGGGCCATTAAGGCTCCCCAAGCACTATGGCCTGGCAGTCAATGTGTGCTTACTTTGCCTTCTTATAAGGCTTATTTTTTTTGTGAATGGGAGGACTGTTATCTGGGACCCCTAATGACAGCAACAAGAATATTAGTGCTGAGGCCAGCCGGCCTGCCAATCGGTGTAGTTGGGTCAACTGCCAATTTTTTTTTCCACAGACCTGAAGAGGCTGACAAGAGTAGAAACCCTCCTCAACCAAAAGGAGGCCTTTTCTTTTCATTGTAATCCATGGATAGACGCAGACATAATCCTCACACCTCTGTCGACTAAAAGGACCAAAACACATAAATGTGCTCAAGCCCACTGCACACCTTTTTTAAGCAGTAATATCTCAAAAACTATTGAAAGGATGTGCACCAGGTCAACAAAAGCATACTTTCTGAATAATGTCCACTTTTATGCCACATTTGGAACACATCTGTTCAACAGTTTTTGATGTATGAAATGAAATGAAGGTTTTGTAAAGCGCGTGTTTGCCGTGGCGTCTTAGCGCTAGCTGTCATTAATCTATGAAACAGGAGGTAGAAACGGCTATGGTTTTGGGACAAATAGCCATGTTTTCAATGCTTTCCTGAACAGCAGTAGGTTGGTTTGGTTTCTAAGACTGATGGGTAATGTATTCCATAATTTAGGGGCCAGATGGAGAAAACTTCTGCCACCCTATTTTATGGTCTTTACCCTAGGAACTACGAGTAGGGAGGCCGATGAAGATCTGAGGTTTCTCTGTGGAATATGACACTTGATATGCTGTCTGAGATAGGCAGGCCCAGCCCCATTTAGGGGGCTTGTGCAAAATACACATAGATTTGAAGTGGATCCTTGCCTGGACAGGAAGCCAGTGCAGATCTTGAATGCCTTGGCTTATAGGGCTGAATTTTGGAATCTTAAGTAGTAAAAGAGCAGCTGCAGTCTGTAGGGCCTGCAGCTTGCGTATCGTACTCTTTTTTGCTCCCAGGTAGAGCGCATTACAATAATCAATTTTAGATAGTAGCAAGGCAGTGATGACTGTTTTTCTGAGGGCCATGGGAATAAAAGGTAGAATCTTTCGAAGGATTTTTAAATGTAAAAAGCATGAGGAAGTAATGCTGTTGACCTGGTCAGATAATGATAGATGGTCATCTAACATAATCCCAAGGTTTTTGACCTTTTTTACAGGCCGCGGGCAGGGTCCTGCTGCTTCCGGCCACCAGGTAGAACTCCAAAGGGAAGTATCCCTTCCAAACATAACCACTTCGGTTTTGCCAGTATTTAACTTCAAGCAGTTATCTAGCATCCATCTAATAATATGGCTCATGCAATCATTAAAACTTGTTGCCACTTTCTCCAGTTTAGATGATAAAGAGACGACTATTTGCGTGTCATCTGCGTAGCAAATGGCATTAAAACCATGGGAGCGTATAAGTTTGGCCAACAGGGTGACATACACATTGAACAGGGTTGGGGAAAGTGAAGATCCCTGGGGCACCCCACACGGCAAGGCGTAGGGGTGCGATTTGTGTTCTTCCATCACTATAATTTGTTCTCTATCGGTTAGGTAGAAACGAAGAATATCCGAGGCTTTATCTACAATCCCTATTTCGGCCAGACGCTGGATAAGTATGTGGTGATCAACCGTATCAAATGCAGCCGAAAGGTCAAGTAGAATCAGTATGGCTTTCCCCCCGTCAAGTTGGACACATATGTCCTCTGTGGCGGCAATCAATGCCGACTCTGTACTATGCCGAGGCAGGAAACCATGTTGCGCTGGGTCAAGTTTATCAATCGCCTCTATGAAAGACAGCAGTTCTTCATTTAAGGCTTTTTCCAGGATTTTAGATGGGAATGGTAAGCAAGAGATGGGCCGATAATTGCTAACCTCCGTGGGATCAAGGGATGGCTTTTTCAGGATAGGTCTGACCAGGGATTTTTTCCAGATGGCAGGAAAGTGTCCTGAGTCCAGAATGTTATTAAGAAGAGGTGTTAAATGGTTCGCAATTATGTTAGGGACCATATTAAGGACCGTAGCGGGACAAGGATCCAGAGAAGATCCCGACTTAGTTGACATTATAAGCTTCTCGACTCTGTCAGGTGTTAGGGAGTTAAATTCTTGTAAATAGACCTGCGCGGTCGCCCTATCCTCGTTTGGCCCGTCTAGCTTAACTCCAGCTTTGCTGTTAGAGAACTCTGCTAGTTTGCCACAGAACTGCCTAGTGGGACTAAACTGTTTGCTGTTACCAAACTTGGCTAAAGTAGAGACTGTTTTGAAAAGTTCTCTAGCTGTATTTTTAGCTGCCATAATTTTCTCGGTAAAGAAACTTGATTTTGCCGAGATTATTGACTCTTTATACTTTGTTAACGCCTCATTGTACTGTTTTTTATCGATTTCAAAGTATTCCTTCCTCCAGACTCTTTCTTTGGCTCTACATTTTTTTCTTTAGTTCTTTTAGCTCCGCTGTATACCAATGGGCTGATGGTAGTCTTTTGCCAATGTGTGTGCGCGTTTCTGGGGCTAGTTTTTTTACTGCCAGGTCGATCCAGCTGTTGAAATTTAGGGCTGCGAAATCAGGGTCAGTGTCTGTATGGGGACTATGGGACCGTAAAGCGATTTCCAGGTCCGGAGTATTTATTTGCCTCCAGGGGCGTACTACGCCCCTCCTGTTATTATTCCAAGCTCTGGTGGACGGTCCAATGGGGAATAGTTCGAAAAAGATAGCACTTTGATCAGTCCAGGTCATGGGTAATGTGCTGCCAAATTTAATCTGTGCTTAATTAGTAAAGATACCGTCCAAAGTGTATTTTCCAGTGTGGGTGGGCTTGGTAACAATTTGCTTTAAGTCTAGACTTTTTAACCCGTCGATTAACTTGTTAGTGTCACAACGTTCGGTGGACTCTAGATGAAAGTTGAAATCCCCCAGTATGGAAAAATTAGAGTATTCCATACAGGACTCCATAACTGATAGTATGGATTCAATAAAGAGGTTTCCAGGCCCTGGTGGTCTATAAATTAGTAGCCCATTAAAAGCAGATGTGTTGTTGCTTTTGAAAGTAAACAGGATAGCTTCTTCCTTCAGTTGGGGAATATCTGAGAAGGTAGCTTTAATATTGGAACGGTATGCAATGGCCACCCCCCCACCTCGTTGTCCTTCTCTGTCAATTTTAACCAAATCGTAGCCTGATGGTATGGCAATGTTTAAGTCAGGTTCGGAGGAACTGTGAGTCCATGTCTCGGTAAGGAACATTATGCCTGGCTTATATTGATCAAAGAAGTCGGCAAGTTCATATTTATGTTTGGGAAGCGATCTAGTATTCAGTAAGACACAAGTTAAGGGTAGGTGCAAGCAAAACTTCCTGTAGGAGCTAAAATGAAAAAAATCGTACTTTTTCCATGGAACTGCACGGAAATTGGCATACAAACCTTAGAGGACCACTTTATGTGATTGGCAAATTTGTGCAGATCCGTTCATGTGGTCAAATGTTGTAGACAAATCAAAAGATGACTTTTCAATGGAAAGTGTGGTTGAACCATTGCCATAACTACACAGTGGTAACCTCTAATTGGAAGAGGAAATGTGCAGTCATTTGAGTTAATAATGAAACGTGTGGGGGGGCATGGCTGAACCGCAACAAGATGGCCGCAGGTCGCTGAGGCTCTGCTCGGTGTCGGAGACTTTCTTTTGTTTACGGCGGCAGTGGAGTCTGAAAATATGTGCAGTTTGAAGGGAAAGGTGCGCGCGTGTTGGGAGACGAGGTAATTCTTACTTTCTGACATCATTTTAAAGCTCACCTCGTTCTCCCTTCCGCGTCGTGCACCTCAGTGCTGGCGGTCGCGGCCGCCATTTTGTCCTACCAGAGTGCATCGGAGTTGATTTCCTCCCAGATGACGCTCAACTTCTTGCAACATTTCCAGGGTCAAGTAGAAGTGGAAAGTCCTGGAACATGCTTGAACTGCTTTTTTGCCGCCTGAACTCTCTCAACTAAATGTTAACTGATGTTCCAGATACTGGTCTTGTCAGTGATTTAAATAATTGATTCTTGTGAGGAGACATTTGCGGCATACCTTGAACATTGTTAAGTGGTTATGCCTGATGCTTAGCTCAGGTTATATATAAATGCAGCTGCATTTGTACTAGCAGTCTCTTATTCTGATTTTTGCAAAGCAATTCTTGTCGCTATTTATTTGGTACACTCTTCAGCTTTTTGGGCCTTAGTGTCGCTACTGAACTGAGCACATATTTTGGTTATTGCTTATTGTGCGGTGCTAATATATGGAGCCCTCTACTGCTACTTCCTTGAAGGCTGCTACCACATCTACAGCTATGCCTATTGTTCGAAAGGATGCAAATGCTCCCTCTCAAAGGCAGAAAAAAGATCCTGATTCTCCTACAAAGTCTCCTTTACCTCTCACTTTGGAAGATCTTATGGAGGAAATTAAGCACTTGAAGCCTTTCGTCATGGAGACTAACGTCACACTTCAACGTATTGAGGAAAAATGGTCTACGCTGGAGTCCAGGGTATCTGAGGTAGAACAACGGATTAGTGATGTACAGGACACTGCCACCAAAATTGACAGTATGTCTAAAGAAATAACGCTTTTGAAGCAGCAGACTGAGGATTTGGAAAATCGGAACAGACTTAATAATCTTCGAATTTATGGTATTCCAGAGGGAGCAGATGGATCAGACATGCTTGCCTTTTTTGGAATCCATATTCCTAAATTGGTGGGTCTTAAAGAGGGGATCCATCTTAATCTACAGCTTGCTCATCGTCTTGGTCCTAAATCTTCTGATGTGTCAAGCTCTGGCCGACCTAGAGGTATAATTGGTCTATTTCTAGAATATACTGAGCTTCTGATGGTGTTATCTGCAGCCAAGCAAAGAAAACAAATACTATGGTCTGGCCAGAGAGTATATATATCTCAAGATGTGTCCCAAGTAACTGTGACTCGTCGAAAGGAATTTTTGTCATTTTGACCAACTTTAAGATCTATGAATGCAAGATATGGTCTTGTACACCCATTTTTCTTTAAAGTAACATTTCAGCATAAGGGTGAAGTAATGGACCTGGGAAAAGTTTGAGTTTCTTGTATTCAAGTTACTTCCTCTGTTCGGGGCTTTGTTCTTCTTTCTATGTCTCTGAGTTTTCACTCGATATATATTTTATGTCTACTATTTAGATATGTTGTTCTAAGAATAATCATATAATCAATGTTAATGTTGTGTTTATGGTTGTACTCTTTAGTTAATGCATCAGTTTTTGTTAATATTAATATGTATCATTCCTTTTTTACAGTTAGATGTTGTCTACCCTGGACTTCCTCCCCTGATTTGATGTATTGCCCACTGCTTACTTCCCTTCCTACTCCTATTGTTTCATATTTTCCTCTTGTCTGGTAAGCTGTCCCTTTTGATCATTTTTGTATAATATATTCTATTGTTGTCTTTTTAACTTGTTGTTTTGTTGTTTTTCATCACATGATTGACTGAAAGTTATTTCTTTCTCTACACGCTCTCCGCTTTTTGTATAATAATGATTGTCTCTGATACTGTTTTCCTTTATTTGTAATGAATATTTGCCTGTTGTCCGTCTTCTGTTTTTGCGTTTCTCCACCTCCTCACTTTATTTCTTCACACTACATGCGCTTCATTCTCCTCATGACTAAAGCCTTCCAGCTTTTTGTCATCTTCTCTCTTGCTATCAAAGTTCTTCTTTTTTTTCCTGTTTACTTTTCTTTCTTCTTTTACTCCTTTCCTTTTTGTGTTTTCTCTTTTTTGCTCCTATATGTGTCGCAGTTTTCATCGATTTTCTTGCTTAGATCACTTTAGATGTTCTATAACTCTAACAGGTTTGGTGCTGGTTTTAGTTATTCTTTTGTTGTATTTGTTTGTTACATCTATTGATATATTATAATGGTGAACTCTCTTAAGATTATTTCCTGGAATGTTAAGGGCTTACATAATCCTATTAAGAAACAAAGAGTCTTGACCCATCTAGCACACCTTAAATGTAATATTGCTCTGTTACAAGAAACTCATTTGATTGACAAAGATTTGAATTCATTGCGCAAAAATTGGGTTGGTCAAATTTTTTGTTCTCCAGCCCTTGATCATAGAAATGGGGTTATTATCCTGGTTCATAAATCTCTTCCTTTGGTAGTTGAGAAAATGGAAAGTGATGATGAAGGCCGATGGGTTTTACTTTATGGTCCTACAGGTATAGATGTGCACTTTTGGAATCAAATGTCAGATGTTTTGCGCTCCTGTTCTAATGCAAACTTGATAGTTGGTGGAGACCTTAATCAAATTGTCGACCCCTTCTTAGATAGGAAATCTCAGGTTAAATATGTTCCTAATAAAATGCAGAAAACATTTTCATGCTTTATACATTCTAGAGGATTGGTTGATGCATGGAGATTATACTCTCCAGACACACTGGAATATACATTTTTCTCACCCATGCATAAATCTCAGTCCAGGATTGATTACATATTTCTTTCACCGCCTCTAGTCGCCTCACTTACGCATGCTGAAATTGGGTCAATTTTAATATCAGACCATGCACCGGTTATCATAGATTTAGATCTATTGCCTGAAACCTCTAAGCCTAACAGATGGCGGTTTAATAATAATGTATTGAAGGATAAGGAGTTTTTACATGATTTTGAATGTTTTGTTAAAGAATTTTTTCTGCTAAATAATACACCGGATATCCCATTCCATATTGTTTGGGATGCTTTCAAAGCCTCTGCCCGAGGTCATATTATTAATTTTGTTTCAGTTAAAAAAAAGAATGCTAGTAAGGAGTCCTCAACTTTACTTCACGCCATCAAACAGCTAGAACATGAATTTTTCACTACCAAGAAGGATAATGCATTACAGAAATTGATGAGTGCTAAATTTGAGTTTAATAAAAAGTCAACTGAAGAGGCTGCCGGTACACCACTAAAAATGAATTCAAAATTTTTTGGGGGACACAATAAGGCTGGCAAATTACTTGCCAATTATTTAAAAATTAAATCTAAAAAAACTAGAATAGTTAAGAGCTTAGATGAAAGTGGAAATTCTTTTTTTAAAGATAAGGACATTTTGAAATGCTTTACTGATTTTTATACCAATCTTTATACGCCAGATCACTTTCCAACAGATGAGGCACTGGACTCATATTTTCACTCACTTCCGCCAAGACCACAACAGACACAGGATCTTTCTTCTCTAGATGAGCCAATCTTGATGTCTGAGCTAAAGTCTGCTCTTAATAATTTACCCAAAGATAAAGCTCTGGGCCTGGATGGCTTTACTGGTGAGTTTTATTCCTGTTTTTCGTGTATTTTACTTCCCCACCTTCTTACTTTATATCAGTCCTTTATCTCGCAGGACAAGGCTAAAGGAACTTTTCTAGAAGCTATGATTTGTTTGATCCCCAAAAAGGATAAAGACCCCTCTTTATGTGCTAATTATAGGCTCATATCCCTTATCAATTTAGACTGTAAGCTTTTTGCCAAAATTATATCAAATAGAATTTCCCCTTTAATTCCTGATATGGTTGGACTTGAGCAGACCGGTTTTGTTAAGGGCAGGCACATGACTGACAATTCCAGATTGTTTCTTGATATTTTACATATGGCCTCTATTACCAACATTCCTAAGGCAGCTGTCTCTTTAGATGCCGAAAAGGCTTTTGACCGTGTCAATTGGAAGTTCATGATGCGGGCCTTACAATGGCATGGCTTTAGTCCAACTTTCCTTAAATATGTCAGTGTATTGTATTCCTCACCGATGACGGCTGTCGTTCTAAATGGTTCCCAATCTTCATATTTTCCCAATTTACGTGGTACTAGACAGGGTTGTCCTCGTTCTCCATTGCTTTTTATTTTATCTCTAGAACCCTTTTTGCATACATTACGTAATTCAGTACTGTTTCAAGGTTTTCAGCACAAAGACACTGAGGCTAAGTTCTCTGCATATGCTGATGATGCAATTCTGTACGTCTCCGATCCGGAAACATCAATTCCTGCCTTTGCTAATCATTTATCAGTATTTTCCGGTTTGTCTGGATATAAATTGAATTTTTCAAAATCTGAAGTACTCCCTCTCAACAAATACTGTCAGAAAGGTATGTTTGATGGCACTGGGTTTAAATGGTCGCCGCACCATATTAAGGGGCCGATTCAGATCTCGCTGGGAGAAGGCTCCATCCGACTCGGATCCGGAGGGCTTTCCGACCGACTCGTGCTCCGGGGCTGAGCGCCCGAATACGATGCGAACAAGCGCTGACGGACACGGGTAGTTCAGAGCCACATTGAAGTCAATGGGAGCCTGTCGTACGACGCGTACATAGACTCCCATTGACGAAAAAGGTATGTTGCGCACAAGGGCGCCCCCTGTAGTGGGGACGCGTCTGTGCCCCCCGCACCGTACATGCATGTGTAGGGGGGACCCATGGGTCCCCCCTGTGATCGACTCGTATGGCTACGGGTGAAGGGGGGTCCGGCGCGGACCCCCAAAGTCCGCTTCCTGGAGCGTTTACTTGTCAGTGGCTCCGACTCGATCCGGCCATCCGAATCATGCATCGTACTGGCTCGGTCAGAAATCGCCTCCATTGCATGGAACGGTTTGCCTACGGACGGGAAGTACGGAGCGTGTTGAACCCGGAAACGATTCGTCGGCGATTACGCGTTTCTCGCATCGTACTTGCTCGCTCGTACAGCTAGACGGGTCGGTCGGTAAACACTCGTACGGCTCGTACTTTTTCCGGCCGGATAGCGTTCGGAGCACTTCCGAGCGAGATCAGAATCGGCCCCTAAGTGTTTGGGAATTAAATACTCTACATCCATGGCTCAGACAATAAAGATTAATTTAGAAGAACTTCATTGTAAGATTCTTCAAATGACAGAGAAATGGTCCCCATTATATCTCTCTTGGTGGGGAAGGATGTCCACTATCAAAATGATGTTTTTACCTGTTATTAATTTTTACCTGTCCATGTTACCCATTAAACTACCTGTTAAAATTTTTAAGTTGTTAAATAAATCAATTGCTGCGTTCTTATGGAATGGTAAAAAAGCGCCTATCTCTTTAATGTCTCTTTGTAAACCCAAGGAGTTAGGAGGTGTACATTTCCCAAATTTTCAACAATATCATAATGCCTTTGTTTTAAAACAGGTATTACCTTATATGGATGGCACTGACTCTTTGCCTACTAATATATGGCGCAGATTGGAGGATTCACTTGTGTCACCATTTCCTTTTTATTCACTACCGTTTTTTTCGAAACCTCCTCGAACCTTTTCTTCTCCATCTATCAAATATTCTAGCCAGCTGTCTTCCCTTATCCTTACACGACCCTTATCCCCGGTACAACAATTTCTAGAGTCTTCTATATGGAATAACAAAGCCTTAAAAATTTCGAATCGAACTATTTTTCTGAAAAGTTGGATATTGAAAGGTGTGATTCAAATAAAACAACTGTTGTGTGATACGATTCCTCTTACCTTTTCTGAAGTTCAGAACAAATTTGCTATTCCTTCTACCTATGCCGTTAAATATGAGTCTCTCAGAGATGCCATCGGGCAGGCCATCTCCACTCTCACTCTGTCCCAATGTCATGATAACTCACTGTCTCCTGCTCCACTTGTAATTTCGTCATCTCTCAAAGCTTCATATATGTATAAATATTTGCATTACACTGTTCCTTCTCGTCCTAAGTCCAAGATTGAGACATTGTGGGAATCTGACCTTCAACATTCATTGTCTTTAAGGGACTGGGGATTCATCTGGAATAAAATACATCACACATCTCCTAATGCTAGCACTACACAAACCCTTTATTATTTTTTATAACAGGCTATATATAACTCCACATTCTTTGCAAAAATAATATAATCCAACATTCTCTAACATGTGCTGGTCTTATAAAGCTCTTCCTGGTACATATTTACATATGTTTTTTCATTGTCCACCTACCGCTGCTTTTTGGATGCAGGTTTGCAAGACTATTTCCACAATTTGTTCCATTGATTTTCCCTTTGAGGTTAAACATATTTTTTTGGGAAGTTTGGCACACTTTTCGCCAGCACGTTCCAAACGAGGCAAGTTTTTAGATTTGTCACTTGCGACTGCTATTCAAGTCATTACGTCCAATTGGAAAACTGCCAAGGATATTAATGTCACCAGCTGGTGGAATCTTCTTTGTTCTCATCACAGACTTGATACAGCAGCAGCTACATCTGCATTACAAATGATCAACAAGGACCTTTTTTGGTCTCCGCTTACTAACTACTTAAATAATAAGCGTAAAACCCCTAGTGATTCCACCAGGGTTTTCCATCCCCCATGATGACTTCTTTCTTTAATCTGTATAATAACTCATATCACTGTTTAGTATTGTTATTGTGAGAAATAATATGTTAATAACATGTTTCTTATTATATGAATTAATAATCTATAGGATATAGGTTAATTAAGTGATATATGCGTAAGATACGCTCTTTTTGTTTTCTTTTCTTCTTTCTTTGTTTTCTTCTTCCTTCTTTCTTCTTTTCTTTTTTATACCCAAAATATCAAAAAATGTGATGTCTTATGTACAGAATGATTTCACTTATTAACTATATAATGTATTCCTCCCTTTATATTGAGTGTTAATAATTTTTGCTTTTCTGGTTAACATTATATTTATGATTTGATTCTTTGTTCTATGAAATGTCTAATTCTGTACATTCATACTTTATTCAATAAAGCTTTGTTAACTTAAAACAAAGTAATGAAACGTGTGGAGCTGCATTGTTAGAAAGAAAATCACTTTCTGACAGTTGTTTAAACAAGTGTTTTAATCATGTGTCACCAATTTGTTATTAGTAGGTGTAAGGAAAGTCCTTCTTTTGCATGATCACCCCCCTTTTTTTAACTGATGCTGTTGGTTTTTGGATTCTGTACACTCATACCCTGCTAACCAGGACTGTTGCATGTGCTCTGACCCCTAAAAACTTGTCGAATTTGTTAAAAATCCTAATTTGCACACTTAACTTTCCTATAAGTTCCTAGTATATGGTACCCCATGTCCCAGCCATCCAGCCAGTAGCTTATTGGTTCAGGAGACAAGAAGAAGTATATTTTTCCATCTGCCACCACTGTGTGGTTTGCCAAGAACAGGAGCATATATTTCAAGCCATTGTCACTCAGTATTTTACTGCTGCATGAAATGTTCCCTGGGTCTGCAGAGCCTGGTTGTATTCTAGGAAGATCTGTATCAACACATACCTCATTTTGTTGCACCTGCCTTCCTTCACTTTTATTCTGGGGTATAGTGTCTCTGTTGGAAATGTGTCCTTTCCACAGGGTCACCCTGAATATCTTTGGCCTTTTTGCTGAACCCTATTTTTTCTGGCTATAGACCTCTGTGCACTTTATCCTTGCTAACCAGTGGTAGAGTGCTTGCGCTCCTCCTTTCAACATGATGAAGTTGGCAAATCCCTGATTGGCATATTTAACTTACCTATACATCACTAATATATGGTACCCAAGGCCTGAAAGGTGAAACCCCCAGTGGGCTGCAGCAGCCATTGTGCCTCCCACTGAGATGACAATGCAACCATTTCTACAGGCCTGAAGTAAATTCAACCTGTCAAAATAACCCCTTTTGACAGCCCTAGAACCCTCCCTTTAAATATTTATAAGTCACATCTATGTAAGCCTTATTGCCCAGTGAGCCAGGGTGCATGATATTTAAAGGTAGTATAGGTAAAGGTTAAACAGGTCTTTACAGTGACTAGCAACTCAAAGCTATTTTCACTGTAGCAGGGTTGACTGTTCCATAAGAATCCTTTGGGATACAATATTAAGTTTATTAAATGTTATTTCCACCGAGAAAACAGCTAGAGAAATATTTCAAGGACTGTTTTTAATGGTTAAACAAAATCCAATTCAATGGCAAAATTCAATTTTATCTAACAATTTTGGAAAAAATACTTTAGAAAAGGTACCTTTACTTGCATAGATGCAGTCACCGACGTGGTGGTATGCTGCCCCCACAGCCCACCACCCCTGTGATGCTGTCCCACTGTAGTGGGTCGCAATTTCAGACCAATCTCATTGATATTCATGAAGTAGGTAGGATTAAGACCCACTACGATTCAGATATTGAAAAACCGACCTATTAGTACATAAGTTGGTTCTTAAAAATCTTTGCTGATATAAAAAACATACTGGTCACAAATAGCAACCAGAATTTTATGCCCAGATATTCATACATCCGGTGCTAGATTTTTTAAGGAGAACCAAAGAAATTAAGGTTTTGCGTTGTCCACCCTGGCCTTAAAGTTTGAGACTGTGTTCAAATGATATACAAAATCTGTCTCCTGTGTAAACTAAGCAACATTTGAGAACTCTGATCCTTTCAACCCAGTTGATCCAATCAAACACCAGTAGTTGTGGTGGAGGCTCTGGCATGAGAATCGGAGGGCCCAGTAAGAATCATCAGCCTCTGACAGGTTGGTTTGTAATGTAGTGGGATCATATTAATGATTGCCAGAACATCAGTCTTCACTAAAATTGTGGCAGGTCAGTGCCTCCTCTCAGAATGCAATCAAGTATGTATTAATTGCAATGTTTCTGCCCAGGCTAGGCATAAGAAGATGTGTTCACTGCTAAGAGAAATGAGAATCAATAGCCAAGAATTTACAATGGATGAGGCATTCACAGTCAGAGATCACAAACAAAAGCGGGATAATTAGTGAATGGGGAGCTGCACCTCAAAGACTGTAAACACAAGACTATGCAGTCTATGTGGTAGTGACAATACACTATGCCTTGCTCTTAGGGGTTACGTTAGGGGTCAAGACAGACCTTTTGCTTTACTGCAGTGGTTGACTCTCTTGATAGGTATGCACTGAGCATTCTAAGCTTTGGAAACATGGCTGCATGTTGGAGGCTGCAATTGGGGGCCATTGTTGCTCAGACTGCAGGAGCTGGCAGTAAACAGTCTTTCAATCTTGTATGCGTTTAGATCAAACGCTTTCTGCCTGAAACACAAGGCAGCGGCACTCATCCATCTACTGTGGATTCTGCGAAATGGGTCAATTATTTCAGAAATTAAAACATTTTGAATATCACGCCAACTGTGCAGCACTGGTGTCATTGTGCAGCATTGGGTGCACCTTGCAGGGAGGATAACTTATTGTAGTAATGTATATCGTATGCATCAGAATATACATTTCTCAGCAGTGTAGACAAACCAGCAAAGCTTGTGCTCTGTGCATTTTCCATACCTGCTACCTCAGAATACATTTTCAGAGGCATGTTTTGTGGAAGCATTAGAACCCCCAAGATGTTAACTTGAGCTCTCAGAATGTGCATGAGAAATGTTTTTATGCTAGAAGAGAAGGCGCAGCTCCATGGAGCATATGTGCACCATGTAGCACAGAGGGATTTGTGGGACACAGTTAAGCATGTTTATGCCTTCCCTAAGCAGCACAGGTGTATTTTAACCACTTTTCTTTGCTAGGTGTGAATTGGAATTATTATTTTGCTTTTGATGCATAAACATGAATCGACTCAAGGCAGAGGGCAGCGGGGGTGATAATGTAAAACAGCATTTGAGTTTCACATGCGGATGGATGTGTAGTGAAGCTGCAAATGAAAGTCTTTAGTCCTGCATTATATTCCACATACCAATGCGCCGGGCAGGGACAGCCTGATTATCAGCACTGCTGCTCCCTGCTAGAGAAAACATGAGTTTTGTGAAAGCAATTCTAAAACCTCAAGCTGACAAAACTGATTAGCACATGCCTTGTGCAGGTGTGAGGCGACTTGCAGAGCCTCTCGCGGGATCCTACCGAGTGAGGGTTATTGTGCCACTGCAGGCCTGCATCCTTGGGTGGAAGGGACAGCTACAGCACATGCTGAGAATAAACTAGCAGACCTCACTGCTTCATGTAAATCATCCAATTATTGCTTTTGGTGGCATATTTAATATGGGAGGGTGCAGCTAAAACGTTGCTAGAAATACATATTTCTGATACTTTATGCTTAATCTATTGAGAAACAGCAAGGGCTCCAAGTGCACACAGGTTGCATGCTGTGTGTGACTGGATTGCATATGCAGGTAGTCACTGATGTAAGTTTCTCACTGTGAGACTAGGTTAAGACCCATAGAAGACTGTCGACATGAAAATTACAAAACCACAGTACACGAGCAGAGTAGATCTGTGTGTAGCAAAATGTTGTTCAGAGACCTGAGCATGCTGAAATATTGAATCTTTAAAATTGTACCATAACTTCTACACACAACAAGGCAGCCATCTTGGAAATATAACAAATAACATTCCAAAAGTCATATTAGCTTTGAAAATGCCTGCACAATTTTTCAAGTATTGGCAAAGCTGATAGCTGTGGTAGCAACTCCGTTTCGCCCAACTCGCCCTGGTCTCCGGCCCATGGATCCACAAGACCAGAACTGGAGGAAGATCCTTCTCCTACCTCGCCACCAGGACCTGGAACACCCTGCCCCTCCACGTAAGGCATTCCCGGTAGTTGACCCAGTTCAGGAAGGACCTCAAGTCCTGGCTCTTCGACTAAACCGTAGCACCCAGACGGATCACCAGACCCCCCCCCCCTCCCTCAGCGCCTTGAGACCCTCACTGGTGAGTAGCTGCGCTTTACAAACCCCTGATTGATTGATTGATTGATTGAGGGCGAGCACAACTATAGGGTTGATAAGAGAGGACATATTGAGAGAATGCAGAGGAGATGGAAAGAGCAGGACAAACAGACAGGAGTGTACTGAGAGAAAGTGTGAGCAGAATGAGGGCGATAAAGAAGAAGAAAGAAAGCGAGAGAGAGTACACGCAGCACCTTTGAGTGCCACATCAGAACTGCCACCCCAATAAAAGAAACATAGCTCCCTGATATCACTACTATAAGGATACCCCAACCAACCAATCAAAATAAAGGGTGAAAGCTAAATGCGCTAGGGCAGGACAAATTCAAAAACAGGGAGGAAAGCCACTGAAGCAGGAGCAGCTGATTAAAACAGACAAAGAAGCCATCCAGTACTAAACAAGGGCTGACCCACAACACACTCTGGGGACCTCAGTATGAGAGGCCCAGAAAAAGAGCAGGATTTTTCCCACTCCTGGAGTTACTGCTACTGGGGCACTGCTAACTGCTAAATCTAGGGGTAGGAAAAATCCACTACATCCTGAGTTCGAACTTGAGGGTCAACCAGGAAATTGGGAAATACTGGGGAAATCAGTAACTCTGGTCTGATTTCCCAGATAATTCCACATTTTTCACCAGACTTTCATGGAGCAATTTCAGCTGTTTTCAGCAACTGAAATCTACATGTGAAAGTTAATGTGGCCGGTGACTGTTGTTACTGGCCTCATTGAAATTAAATAGCCATTTATAACGATGGATGAGATGCCTGCAACTGAAAACTAAAGTGACCGCAAAAATGTTACATCAAATTATCTTTGAATATAGGGCCACATGTACCAACATTTGTAATAGTGATTACCTAATTACGATTTTCTGCGAATCGCAATTAGGTAATCACTATTACAAATGTATGAAACTGATAGAATTTCATTTAGCGATTCCTAGGGAGTCGCAAATCAGCCTACCTCATTAATATTAATGAGGTAGATCACAATTTGCGACCCCCCTAGGAATAGCTAAAATCACGGAGATGGTGGCCTGCTAGGGTCAGCAGACTACCATGTCCGTGATTGCTTTTCAATAGAGCAATCATCTTTTTTAAAAAGCAGCCTGTTTTCCTTAAAAGAAAACGTGTTGCATTTAAAAGAAAAAAAAGAAAAGTTTTCTTTTAATTTTTTAAGAGCAGGCAGTGGTTTGTGGGACCACTGCCTGCTCTTAAAAAACGTTTTCGCTACCATTCCTAAAGGGGAAGTGGTCCCTCAGGGGCCCTTTCCCATTTGCGAATGGGTTACCACCATTCACGGTCACAAAACATTCATACATACCACTGCAATTCGGTATTTGGAAGGGACACCCTAAACACGCCCCTTACGAATCGGCTTGTTTGCGAACTCAAGATAGCAAATAGCAAAAATAGCTAATTTATGAGGCAAACATCCAGATACATTTTTGGTACAGACAATAAATATAAATTTTGAAGTGAGTTTAATATATTTACTAAATCAAGAACCCTCATCCTTCCAACTCAGGTGATCAAATCAAACATTAGTAGTTGTGGTGGTGGTGAAAATGGCATGAGAATCTTGGTGGCACAGTGGAAATCAATGTATCTGTTTCTTTCAGGTAGATTTGTAATGAAATGCCAGAACATCGGCCTTCTCTAAAATGATTATAGGTCAGTGCCTCCTGTCGGGATGCAATCAGGCATCCTTAATTATAATGTTTTTGCTCCGTCTAGGAGGAGGGTTGGTGCATTGTTAGGACAATGAGAATATATAGCCAATAATTTACAATAGATGAGACAGAAAACAAAAAGCAATAATTAGTATACGGGGAGCTGCACCTCAAAGATTGTAAATCCAAGACTATGCACTGTAGGTGGGAGTATCATTACACAAGGCCTTGTGCTTATAGGTTAGATTAGAGGCCAAGACAGACCCTGTGCTTTATTGCATTGGTCAACACTCTTGATAGGCAAGCATTGAGCATTCTAAGTTTTGGAGATATGGCTGCCTGCTGGAGGCAGCAGTTGAGGTCATTGTTACTCAGACTACAGGAGGACCAGTTTTGCTAAAGCATGAGTTGGTACTAAAGAATCTTCTGGCCTTGTGCGCTGGTATATCAAACGACTTCTCCCGGAGACACAAGGAAGTGGTCCTCATCAATCAATTGTAGGTTCTATGAAGTGGATCAGTTGTTCAGAAATTAACCCATTCTGAACAATAAATCAACTTTTCAGCACTGGGGTCATTTTGGAGAAATGGGTGCATTCTGCAACAAGGACAAAATAATGCAGCAATGTACAGAAAATGCATCAGAATGTACATTTCTCACCAATGTGTAGTGTAGCTAATCCAGCAGTGCTTGTGTTCTGTGGCATTTTCCAATCAAAATGATTCTGAATCCAGGGCACTTTCATCCAGGTAGATGCAAAAGAAAGGTAAAGCAAAATTAAATGGGAGATGTAAAATGTATAAGGACATGTTATAACGTAATCACCTTAAATGTAAACAGTAGAAGATACTTTCTGACCACTGAAACATATGCATTGATTAATCAAGAGGTTCAATTCACTAATGCTGCTTGACAATTTTTAATGATGTTTTCTATATTGATCCATGTTGCTTCTAACTGAAATGCTTCAACGTGATAATTTATATGCTATTCATTGGTAGGTTTCATTTCTTCATACATACAAGTTATCTGCACCTATATTCAGGACTGTTATGTTAACAATGTTTTATTGTTTGGTTAATGAAAACCATTACAATATAAATCATAAAACACATCTTAAAAACCATTCTTCAATAGAACACATGCATTTGATATTAAAATAAGAACTACTAAAGTATCTTGATAGATTAAAATATGGTAAAGAATTAATCTAAAAGCTAGACCCTTAAGCAATTAATACAATTAGTTCACATTGTGGATGTAATTTAGACATAAAGCTCCACAGGACTAAAAATCACAAAAAGGGCACTAAATCTTCTAAAGTGCATACACTGACTTAACAATAAAAACAATTATAACATACCACATTCAGGACTGGACTATAAACCAAAATCAGCACTGACATAAATGTGCAAACCGGCCACATTCTGCAGCATGCCACATCAAAAATGGAGCCATGGGGGCATGGTTAGGTCATGGAGATCTAAAAGCAGCCCCATACACTGCAGCAGACTGGAAAATGGCGGAGTGGCACAATGGACAGTGGCCTGGCCATATTGTGTTGACTAGCTATGCTGCTGCTCAGCTTTAGTAATGTACATTGCTTAGAGGCCAGTGGCCTTTTTCAAGCCACTGCTTCAAAATAACAAGGCTGCGTAAAGCTCCCCTTAAAAATCTTTGCTTGAATACAGACAGCAACACCATTTTATCTATTGTCATCTTAATCATTTTTGGACCCTTCATTGACCTTGACAGCTACTTCCAATCACGCCTTGGTTCACTACATGGTTTCCAATGGAGGAAAGTGGAGACATAGGTATGTCACTAACAAAACCCATTCAGATATCTGTTAGCATGTCTCATTCAGCATGATAAAAACTATAGTACAATTATTTTGATCCAATCTTGTATTCCATTGGCTGGTGGTCATTCAAAGCCTTTGTGTCGACAAATACCTCATAATTCCGTACTGATAAAATATATCCATAGCACAAAAGAAAATTGGATCAGAGACTGCTTTCCATACGACCCAGAGGTTTGAAGAGATCTACCCAAAGGAACTTATGGCCTTATTTATGAGAAGTGTCGCATCGCTGCGACAAAGCAGCGATGCAACACTTCTCAGTGCACCCTCCTTGCGACACCATAGATGCGCCGTATTTACAGTACAGCGCATCATGCCGCAAGGAGTTACAGATACATTAGTGTTACCGACGTATCTGTAGGTGCAAAAGTGATGCATTGCTGGGGTGTGTCTGAAAACAGACGCAACTCCTGCAATGTGTCCTTTCACATGGGGACGTCCCATGCAAAAGGGCCTGCGTCACCCTTACGCCTGCCATCAGGCAGGCGTAAGGCTTTGAAGCAATGGCGTCCTAGAAGTGGTGCACTGAAATCTTATAGATTTCTATGCGCCACTTCTAAGAGGCTTAGATGTGGAGAGAAACGCTCACCCTGCATACATTATACCTGACCCAGGTATAATGTAGCGCAGCAGTTTACGAAGTGACTCATCTACCTAGATGCGTGACTTCGTAAATATGGTGCAACGTGGTGCATTATTTACGCTGCCGCAGTGTAAAAAAAAGTAATGCAATGGTGGCGTAAATGTGACGCAGGGCTTCATAAATAAGGCCCTTAGGGTCTTATTTATGAGACGTGTCGCTGCGACAAAGCAGCGATACGACACTTCTCAGTGAGTCCTCCTTGCCACACCATAGATGCGCCGTATTTACAGTACGGCGCATCATGCCGCAAGTCCCATGCAAAAGGGCCTGCACCACCCTTACGCCTGATTTGAGGCAGGCGTAAGGTTTTGACGCAATGGCGTCCTAGAAATGGCACACCGAAATCTTATAGATTTCAATGCGCCACTTCTACGGGGCTTTGATGCAGGGGAACGCCCATTCTGTATACATTATTCCTGACGCAGGTATAATGTAGCACAAGTGTTTACGAAGTGACGCATCTGCCTAGATGCATCACTTCATAAATATGGCGCAACGTGGCGCATTATTTACGCCGCCGCAGCGTCACAAAAAGTGACACAACGACGGCGTAAATGTGACACAGGACTTCATAAATAAGGCTCTTAATATTCACAGTTTAGTTATGAAGAACTTTAAATATGCACTTCTTGAAAACCAATGAAAGAATCTCTGGAGAACCTACAATGTTTTTCACTTTTGTGTAGTGTAGGTTAAACAGAGGAAGAAGATAGACCCACTGACCAGTTCTTGGAAATCTCCAAGCTGACTGCTCACCTGCCAGTCGTGAGACACATTAGTGTCACTCTCTAGATGGACCTCATTTATATTCGAGGTACAGAAATATGTAGAAACGCAAAAATACAACTGTCAAGGAAAAGTGAAGTGCAATGTGGAGGACTTTCAGAGCGCTTCATAGAAATTACGATTTACTGGTTGTAGAAGTTGTGTATACATTTCCAGGAATCCCTTGTATTTCTCAGAATTTCTCAAATAATTGCGACCTGTGCACAGCAGAAAGTACTTCTTCACCCTCGCCTTTTGATGGGAAAACGCTGACAAGTTTAGGTCAGGTCTCCTGCAAAAAAACTTAGCAAATCCCTAAAAAATAAGTAATTTACAAAACAGTAGCAGCAGGAGAGAAAACATTTCTTCCTCATTCCTCCAATTAGGGCAGAAATAGAACATTTGGGTGACATGGGGTGTCTGACAATGTGCTGAAAGTAGAGCAGCGCTGCTTCTCGAAAACTCGAACAACATTGATGCCTGTGTAAACCACTGGACCAGTTAACCAATGTATATGACAGGATCAGTGGGGTTATATGTGAAGCAAGAAGATATATACAAGAATGTTTCAAATACGTAGTGACTTTAAAAAGTTGGTCACCACATCTTTCAATGTTTTTCTGATCATAACAAAAACAGCTTGATGCAAATTGAATTGTGCGTGGTAAATGTTTGCTTGTTTTCTCTAGATAAATATAACAAATTCTAATTAATGCCAGTTGCAAGAAAAACTGTGGAACAATGACATTCTTAAATTTGAATAATTGTTTATTTTTTGTTGAAAGTATGCAGTCATGCAGCAAATGAAAGCTGTGGAATCAAAGATCTAGTGTCCTTTTTTATTAATATTGCATACTTCAGATGAGTATGCCATACAGAAGTGCACATGTTCTCAAGAAGGGACTTTAAAGGAAAAAGTGTAATGCAAAGTAAGATGTTATCACCATACCTTACTATAACTACCTAACTGTAACATCACTTTAACCTTTAATTTTTTCAGTGAATTTCTAGGGTTTCTATAACGTAAAATAAAATCTTATTACCATTCTCAACTCCCAGCGGGAGACATGGAGTTGGGTGCAGGTTTGACCTGAGGCTAGAGCCTCCACCCACCTCTCTTTGGAGGCCACCCTCCCCCATAGACACTCCACGGATACCCATCCTACATATTGATTTCTTTTGTAATCTATTTCCCTAGTCAATCTGGGACCTCCCCCACCACTCAAGCACTAGGGGGTCAGGGTATCCCTACCCAGCCCCCTTATGTACTTAAAGAAAAAAACCTTTTCAGGACAGTGGACCAAGTCCCTGAGTCCTATAATGGCCGCTGCAACATTTCTTTACATGTTGGGGCCAGCCAATCAGAAGTGTTGAAATTTTGAATTTGAGCCCAACGGTCCAGATAACTATAAATTTTGAACCTTAAATTCTCAGAAAACAATTGAACGGATTTACACCAAATCACAAAAAGTATGCTTTCTGGATGAAGATCTAGTTTCTGCCAAATTTGGTGTAATTCCTTTCAGCCATTTTGGCTGTATAACTCGCACTTTTGCTGTTCACTGTGTTCTCACAAATGTTGTCATTTTAGATTTCACAAGTGTTGTTATGAATACTATGATTTCTCATGGTATAAGTGATGTAATATAGAAGGGTATAGCCAGTGCATGGAGAAGGTGTGACTTATTAGTTAATGTAGTGTGGCGAGTGAGGTGACAACACTGGATACGGAGTTACTTGACTTATAGTAATTTAAAGCTGGTGCGTAAATTATAAATTTAAGTTATAACTATTACTTTAGAATTTCTAATGTTTGTCTAGTTTAACATGGGTTTGTGTAGAAAGAATAAATACAATTTTCCTCACCAGAATTTCAATATTTTTTTATTATTTAACAAAGATGTGTTTCAAACCATAGTGTCAAGTGGCATTTATTAGTGTGTTGTTAATTGGTGTGTTGTATAGTACAATGGAGAAGAGTGTTGTACAGTGCAGTGGAGTAGAGTGGAGTGGGTAGCGTACAGTGGAGTATAGTCATATACAGTGAAGTGGTGTGGTGTGTCATATAGTGGAGTGTAAAAGCGTAGAGTGGAGAGGCACGTTATACAGTGGAGTGGCATGTCATACTGTGGAGTATGGTGTTGTAGAGAGGAGTGGCATACAGTGGAGTAGGGTGCAGTAGAGTGCCGTTCAGTGGAGTCTCTTCAAGAGGAGTGTTATACAGTACACTGGAGGAGAGTGTCCTAATGTGCAGTAGCGTATCATATAGTGGAGTGGCGTGTCATAGAAAGGAGTGGAGTGGAATCTCACAGAGTGTTCTACAGTGTACTACACTGGCATACAGTGGACTGCCATAGAGTGCAGTGGCATATAGTGGGAAGGTGCAGGGTGGAGTGGCGTACAGTGGAGTGGCATACAGTGGAATAGCGTATAGAGCAGTAGCATACTAGAGATAACTATAACTGGTGAATCTCATTGTTTTATTTAGTTTAAACATTATGCTGTGAATATGACTCGTTATTTCGCATACCATTACTTCGCAGCTTTTTACTTTGATGTTTTCACTTAGCAAATACCGTTACTACGCAAGTTTTTAGTTCGCATACCTTTACATTGCAAGTGTTAATGTATGCGAACTAAAAACTTGCCTAGTAATAAAAACAGACATTTACCCCGCTTATTTTTCCTAACCCCTTTTTTGAATGTGAAAAAAAAAACAACACTACACTAAATACTAAATACAAATACACTACCCTACACATCACAAACTCTAAAACACTACCCAAACCCTCAAACACTACACTACCCTACACTACTCAAACACCACTGCACTACCCTAAACCCTAAATCACTACCCCCTGGACGACCCTCCCCCTTCCCCCAGCCCGCTCCCTACACTCAAACACTACCCTGCACACACCCCCGACACTACCCTAAACCCTAAAACACTACCCTAAACTACACAAACACCACAACAATACCCTAAACCCTAAATCACTACCCCCAGCACGACACTGCCCCTACCCCCATTCCTGTCCCTACTCCCAAACACTACCCTGCACGCACCCCCAACACTACCCTAAACCCTAAAACACTACCCTACACTACACAAAAACCACAACACTACCCTAAACCCTAAAACACTACCCCCAGCATGACCCTGCCCCTCCCCCAAGACGGTCCCTACACTGAAACACTACCCTGCACGACCCCCCCACACTACCCTAAACCCTAAAGCACTACCCTACACTACACTAACACCACAACACTACCCTAAACCCTAAAACACTACCCCATCACGACCCTGCCCCTACCCCCAAGACTGTCCCTACACTTAAACACTACCCTGCACGACCCCCTGACACTACCCTAAACCCTAAAACACTTTTATAAATAATTTATTTATATATATATATATACATATATATATATATATCTTGCTCTGAGGTTTGCCACACACTTAGAAATCACTCGAACAGCTGTGAAGGTTCACCTCTAAACCTTTAATTCATGGTTCGGGCGGTATGTAACATGCAGGAAAGCAGTTAGTTCGTCTCGCCTTACATGTTTCTCCCATACCACTATTACTGGCAATGACATGCCCCTCGATGGTTACGATGTCTCACCTCACTGCGGGGCATCTGTGATGGATGTAGAACGGCGTTGCATGTGGGGGCTCATATAGAGCTTTAAATTATAATTGCAGTAAAGACAATGCACCGTCCATGGTATAAATGAACTCTAACTCCAATAATGCCACAGACATCGTAACCATCGAGGGCGTGTCATTGCCAGTAATAGCGGTATGGGAGAGAGGCACGCATTCTTTCATCAAAACCTCTGATGAAGAAGAAATTCGAAACGCGTAAGGCGGGACGAACTAACTGCTTTCCTGCATGTTACATACCGCCCGAACCATGAATTAAAGGTTTAGAGGTGAACCTTCACAGCTGTTCGAGTGATTCCTAAGTGTGTGGCAAACCTCAGAGCAAGATTTATTTGCGGCAGCCCAGCCGCAAAGAACGCACCACCCCAAGATCACTGGGGGCCGCGAGGTATGTGATATACTCACCTCACTGCGGGGCATCTGTGATGGATTTAGGACGGCGTTGCATGTGGGGGCTCATATAGAGCTTTAAATTATAATTGCAGTAAAGACAATGCACCATCCATGGTATAAATGAACTCTAACTCCCATAATGCCACAGACATCGTAACCATCGAGGGGCGTGTCATTGCCAGTAATAGCGGTATGGGAGAGAGGCACGCATTCTTTCGTCACAACCTCTGATGAAGAAGAAATTCAAAACGCGTAAGGCGAGACGAGACTAACTGCTTTCCTGCATGTTACATACCGCCCGAACCATGAATTAAAGGTTTAGAGGTGAACCTTCACAGCTGTTCGAGTGATTCCTAAGTGTGTGGCAAACCTCAGAGCAAGATTTATTTGCGGCAGCCCAGCCGCAAGGAACGCACCACCCCAAGATCACTGGGGGCCGCGAGGTACGTGATATACTCACCTCACTGTGGGGCATCTGTGATGGATTTAGGACGGCGTTGCATGTGGGGGCTCATATGAGCTTTAAATTATAATTGCAGTAAAGACAATGCACCATCCATGGTATAAATGAACTCTAACTCCCATAATGCCACAGACATCGTAACCATCGAGGGGCGTGTCATTGCCAGTAATAGCGGTATGGGAGAGAGGCACGCATTCTTTCGTCAAAACCTCTGATGAAGAAGAAATTCGAAACGCGTAAGGCGAGACAAACTATTTGCTTTCCTGCATGTTACATACCGCCCGAACCATGAATTAAAGGTTTAGAGGTGAACCTTCACAGCTGTTCGAGTGATTCCTAAGTGTGTGGCAAACCTCAGAGCAAGATTTATTTGCGGCAGCCCAGCCGCAAGGAACGCACCACCCCACGATCACTGGGGGCCGCGAGGTACGTGATATACTCACCTCACTGCGGGGCATCTGTGATGGATTTAGGACGGCGTTGCATGTGGGGGCTCATATAGAGCTTTAAATTATAATTGCAGTAAAGACAATGCACCATCCATGGTATAAATGAACTCTAACTCCCATAATGCCACAGACATCGTAACCATCGAGGGCGTGTTATTGCCAGTAATAGCGGTATGGGAGAGAGGCACACATTCTTTCGTCAAAACCTCTGATGAAGAAGAAATTCGAAACGCGTAAGGCGAGACGAACTAACTGCTTTCCTGCATGTTACATACCGCCCGAACCATGAATTAAAGGTTTAGAGGTGAACCTTCACAGCTGTTCGAGTGATTCCTAAGTGTGTGGCAAACCCCAGAGCAAGATATATATATATATATATATATATATATATATATATATATATATATATCAATAAACACAATCCCAACTTCAAACTTGGTGAAGAAACACAGGTACAGACCACAACGTGCTGCTGGTAGAAATTTCAGTGCAAATTTATTCCGTGCAAATCGGCATGACGCGTTTCGGCCGTGTTACCACGACCTTGATCGCCACGACCTTGATCACATGATATATATATATATTCCCAAACGTGACCTTCGCTTCACTCGGTCACAAATCGAGGCGCACACTAGAGAATTTACTTTTTAAATATTTATTTCACCACACGACTTCACGGACAGACGCGTTTCGACTGCACGCCTTCCTCAATGTAATAAATAAATAAATAAATATATAAATTAAAAAAATTTATATATATATATATTCACTGAAAAAACCATAGGTTTCAGGGATGTTATAGTTAGTTGGACACTTCTCTCGTACAAAACCAGAGAAATTCCGCCGTTATAGTTAGTTCAGCTAACTATAACTCGCGCCCCTGCAATGCACTGCTGATGACGTCACATATTACATCATTCATGACATGGTCAGTGACATCACTGATGACATCACTGATGACATCTCAAATGACATCACTGATGACATCATCCACGTGAAAATCTGATGCATCTCCTCAAACCCTAATATAACCTTTGATACACCCACTGTAAAGTATTCGCGACCCCAACGCGAATTCCGCCGAAATTATTTTTAAAAAAATGCTTTTTTTGGCCCTGGGGGTCCTTGTGGGACCCCCTGAGCAGGCCTAGGGGGTCAGGGTGTTTCTACCCTGCCCCCTTTTCTTCTTTTTTACCCTCTTTTTCACTGTTTTCTTGTGACTCGGTTCTACCGAGTCACAAGATGGCTGCCAACACTTCCTGGTTTGGAGTGTTGGCAGCCAATCAGAGTGAAGCTCGTGCCCGGGAGGGTTCGCGAACCCTCCTCGGTGCTCAGATATATAATTTTTTTCTTTCTTTAATTTCTCAGCAACTACTAAACGGATTTACACCATTTAACAAAAAGGGCTTTTTCTGAACCAAGGGCTACCTTTTTGCCAAATTTGGTGTAATTCGGTTCAGCAGTTCGAGCTGTAGCTTTGTCTAAAGTTTCCTATGGAAATTAACATGGGGAAAATGTGTTTTGGGACCCCCCTTTTTTCTCAGCCCCCGCTTGACGAATCACCCCGAAACTTTCAAGACAGGAGCTGACCGGAGCGGGCCACTAGTTTTGAAAATTTCGCGAAGATTCATCAAACAACGCCAAAGTTATTGGGAAAACAAAAAACGCTTTTTGAATAGAAACGAGGTCCTAACTATAACTACCTACTGGCGACCGCCAGCAGGTAATATATATATATATATATATAAATATATATATATATATATATATAGAGAGAGAGAATTTATATTGAATGCAAAGCCCACCAGTTCTGAATTGGTTTATGCGTGGAAAAAGGAACAATGCCAAGGCCTGTGGTGCAGTGCCAGGCCTTGACTTAACTTTGTTTGGAGCACAATATGAAGGCAGCCAGGGTTTGCTGGGATACCTTGCCCGGCACATTTTCAAACATTCAAGGTTTAAAAGTTTTATGGCGAGCGTTGGCCTATGTGGTAAGATTGACAGCCATTACAATAATCAAATATGCTTGTGGCCAGTGACTTTAAATGTGCCTCGCACGGCGCACAGAAAATTGGACATGAATTGCATAAAATGGAATTGAATCCTTGGAAGCATGAAAGTAATGTTTGAATTGATGTGTTCCTGGCGAGTGCAATAACATCTTGAGAAACAAGAAAGTAGTTTGAAGAGACACAGCACATACTGAAATCACAAATGATTGTGGTTATTGTAGTAAACAGTGCACTACAGTTGTGAGATTTTTATAAAAAGAAAAAAATACTGCGCCGGTAATTATAGATATAACCTTAAATTGAGAACTATTGAGAAACAATGATTTCATCAGATTCTAATATTGACACTGGCATTACGAGAATGGCAATGAATGTCAGAACTGTGACTTTAAAACCGAGTGCTGTGTGCGTGGTTGTCCTTCTTCCCTGTTTGATGAACATTTAAATTTGAGGGGAAACTGACAACTGCTATAATCATGTATTATATATATTACCCAGTTGCAGTCACCACTGGGAAGTTATAGGTAACATTGTGTTTTAACAGGAAATTCCGTTTTTGTGTTGCTAGTAACTTTGGTCGGTTTGAAGAATCTCAATGACATGTTCTAAAAAAAGTGCTACTTGTTGATTAGTTTGTGCATAGAAAGTTTCGGGGTGATCCATCAAGTCAGGGCGAGAAAAAAGGTGAGTCCCAGAAACATGTTTTCCCATCCATTTTCCCATAGGAACTTTAGACACAGCTACAGCCCAAACCGCTGGACGGATTGACACAAAATTTGGTAGAAAGCTAGATCTTGATCCAGAAAAAATTGTATATATTATGCCACAGAGGATCTGCAGAGCCGACAGCAGTCATCTTGAGATATGATTGACTGCCACCACATCTACCAGGAAGTGGTGGTACCCATTCTAGGACTTGGCACTCAGTCCTGAGCCCTAACAAACACACAAAAAAAGGACATAAGGGAGCAGGGTAGGAATACCCTGACCTCTTAGGCCTGGTGATGGGGTCCCAGAGGGTCTTCAAATCTGTTGTAAAATAAAAAAAGTGCGCTCTCCCACCCATTCCTATTACCCCCCGTCTGGGCCAGGGTCTGGGGGAGGTACAGTGTATATTTTAGGGGGAGGGTGGTGCGCCCCTCCCCAATCCTCCAAGAGGCCCCAGGGACTCTGTTGCATGGAGTCAATAATAAGGGGGATGCATGATCGCCCCCACAAGTCTCCAGGAGGCCCCATGGGCCCCTGGGGCCCCATCCCCTGGAACCAATAAGTTAAATAAAGGGGAGGGAGCTGCATGTCTCTGTTCCTGAGCCAGGAGAAGCCCTGGGTATCCTTTCGCCCGGGGCTCTGCTTTAAATGAAGGGAAGGGTTGCCATGCAGCTCCCTCCCTGAGCTATCAAATGGCCCTGGGGACCCCATCACTCAGGGCCGACTCTGTGATGGTGTCCCCAACCCCTGGGACACCGTCTATTTCCCTGTCCGAATGCAATGTTCTCTCACTGGACGGGAACACAAAGGTACTCCTACCCGGTAGCAGAAGAAGACATTTCACTGTCTGTGCTCTCAGCCAGTAAAATGTATTGAAGTGCTCCCACCCTGCGGGAGCAAAAGAAGACTGCTCCCGTGGGGTTTGAGCAATCCCCCTCCCGCTGTATCTGCGATGGGTACAAGCAGGGGAACCGGTGGGGCTGCGGGGGCCCTGGACCTCTCCTCACAGCCCTTAATGTGGGACTAGCTGTTGGGTGCCCTGGTTGGCATTGGGGCACCCCACTTATAAAAAACATGCCTGGACTAGTTGTGGCATGCCCCTGGTGGGCACCATGGCATGCCACTTTATAATTTAAAAAAATGACAATGCCAGTGGGGCTGCTGGAGGAGCCCCTGGGAATCCCTCATGACCCCAAAAATAATAATGGTCTGGGGTGCCCCAGGTGGGCACTGGGGCACCCCTTAAATTTAAAAAAACACCAGCTCCTACGTGAAACCATAGAGCCGCTTGCAGGGAGCCGGCAGGGGGTCCTGCTCCCCCCCCAATGTCCCCTATACAAAAAAGTCAGTGGGTGGACACCCAGAATTGTTAAAAAACAAAAAGTTAATAATATATGAGTGGCTACAAATGCTTATTCATTATTCACTGCTCCTTCAAGGAGTGACCCATAATGCCTTGGGAGGGCTATTTATATGTATTGTGTTTTTGGTGATGTCTTTTGAAGGGGCAGGGGCATCAACAAATTTCTTTTTAATGTTGTGGGGGGGCTGCAGGGAGTTCTGCAGCCTCCCAGCAACAGTAGAAAAAAAAGTGAGACTCCTGGGTCATTGAAACAATGACCCCAGGAGAACTTACCATCTTTTTGAAAGCATTTCCCAGGCTCGAGCTTTGGCTCTACAGGTGGGACTGCAGTGCCGCCTTGGGGCTGGTTGCGTGGTGTATTTGATGTGGTCTGAAGAAGTATCAAATAAAATATGAGGCTTTTATGTAGTTATTTTTATGATTGCATTTTTTGGGGTATAAAATGTTAAAGTGTAGACTAAGAGACATGTGTGTTATATTTTTTTTCTTAAAGAAAAAATAATATATCTCTGACTATTTATTTTCACAATTTTCTCCCCCAAAATGTAACAATGAAAACTATGTTAAAAGGAAGATCTGTTGTTTAATAAAACGTTTAAATATTTTTTAAGTAATACATAATAACAAACATTTAATTGTGTGCATTCTTGAAATATACTTTCTATTAGATTTATCTGTAACTTTTTGAGAAAGATGATAGGTCTGCTTTAAATATAGGGTGTTGGATTTGGGGTGCGGAGGGGGGAAGGGGGGAAGGGGGCAGGGGGCGGGGGAGAGTTTGGCTGCCTGCGCGGGAGGGGTTGGCTTTACTTATGGTAATAAAATGTTACTTTATGTTAAAAAAACACTAGAAATTCACTGAAAAACCCAAAGGTCAAAGTAACATTATAGTTAGGTGAAATGTTCAGTAACACCTTAATGTTCTAAACTAAAAAAAACACAAATTCCCCTGTTATAGTTACCTCAAGTAACTATAACTAGTGCCCCAAAGTAACTGTAGCTTGCGCCCTTGCCATGCACTGCTAATTATCCCACATATTACATCACTCATGACATCTTCTGAAATCATTGATAATGTCAGTGCAACTTTTGCAATGAAATTATCGATGAGAAAACTGTGCATGGCGGGGCACAAGTTATAATTACCTTAGGGCATCAAGAAAGAATTAGAATCAACTAAAAGCCAAAGACATAACTTTGCCTTGATCCTTCTTGACTTAGCCACTTGTCACATTGCACATCTGGTGAATACATTTGGTCTGAATGGAACTACACTTTAGTGGTTCAGGTTGTTACTCTTAAATCACACTCAAAAGATACTTCTCTAAAGGTTCCAGTGTACCCTTCTCATTCACATGCCCTCTTAAAACCTTGGAACACTTACAACCATTCTTAATATTCACAGTGTTAGATGTGATATATGTTCTTGAGACAATCAGATTTACGTCAAGGTAGCAACACATACAAATAACCATGACTACATAAAGGATTTCCTCTTCCACATGCCACAAACGAAGGGTTACCACTGCCTCTACCTAAATGCAGATAAAACAGAGACTATTGAATCTCTGTGCCTGCTTCATAAGGCTGGGCATAACAATTCTCTTAAGAACCCCTCCAACTAATTTATGCCATGCTTCCATGTTAGATGCTTGAGACTGCTTTATCAATACTGATTTACTCTGCTGTTGTTGAACTACAAACATCTCCATGGAAGGTCATCACATTCCTTTGGAACCCAATTCCTCTGACTCTCTACCTCGAATCACACCTCCGAGTAATCCAGAAGAACTTGAAGATCCACCTTTTCTGGCAAGGTTTTAATCACAAATGACTTTATCCCCTTAAGTCTGATGTTGTCTCTCTGCTGTTTCCCTACTCTCTTCTCTTTATTATTTGCTTTAATTTATTGAGTTTTTTTATATAGCACGGACCTAGTCATAATGGCAAGAGAGCGTTTATATGAGACATGAAAAGTACAGTAACAGTCGTTAATGGAGAGATTTCCTATTCAGCCTTATCCAAATAGTAAACAAGGTATACGAAGGAAGAGAAAAGAATAGAAGATGGAGTTCATAGACAAGCTGAAAGACAACAAAGTGTCTTACAATGAAAAGAGTGTTAGGTACAGGCATGTTTTTAGATTGTTGTGAATGCTAATAATTTGGATTCGAGTAGTAGATAATCAGGAAGTTGAGTCAGTATTTTTGGTGCTTGGATGGAGAATGTCTGCTTCAACATCATTGATTTGTTTGTTTTTAAAACTCCAATAGGAGGCTGGATTTCCATGTGATGCCTTTTATGCTTTTAGGAGATGCAGTTTGTTGTTTAAGTAGTTGGGAAGGCTGACATACAGTGCTTTATGGATAATGCAGGCTATTTTAAGATCAACTCTGGACCCTCATTGGTTCCTACAGAATTGTTGCTATGTGGTTCATATTTTTCCTCCCATGATGAGGCAGGGTGCTGAAGATGAATGGCCTAAAGCAGGGTGCGAGCGGAGTTCCGGAAACAGGTAGAAGGGGATTATCTCCTCCTACTTCGAAAGGCCCAGGGCTTTGGTGGCAGAACAATCTGCTTCAGGGATGCAAGGGTTTAGTTTTGTTAGGAGGAACAGTTTGCTTGAAGCAGACTTTCTATGTTTATTCATGTACGGAATAATGGAGCAGTTCTGGTCGCTAGAGAACCCCATTGATCTTGTCAAAGAGAGCAGCCTAGGTGTAATATCAAGGTGAGACAGTTGCTAAAGCCAGTTTTGGACTGGTGGGGATGTTTCTTTGGAGAAAAGGAGCAAGAATTTAGTTTGAGCCAGATGATGCAGCTCACCAAATGTATGCATAAGGATTTAAGATTCACAAAAAACAATTGGTTGGATACCTTTAGAGAGTTGTGTGTCATCTGTGTATTGGTGTATATGGACTTTTTTTTATCATGTTGAAACTAAACGAAGTGTTCCATATAGAGATGGAGAGAAGTGGGCACCACAATTAATCTGAGGGGCCTAGTTTAACCAACTGTGATTTTGCTGGGAGGAAGTTTGTTGACCAGCTTAGAATTTGCCCCTTAAATGCCACCCTGCTGAATAATATGGAATATATACTATCATGGTAATTGTTGTCAGACACTGCACACAAATCTATTTGCACTAAGTGCGGGCAACACTTTTGTCAATTGCATGTAAAAGATCACAGGGGCAGCTCCTCCACTAGGGCAGAGGAGCGTCGACCCACTGCTTTCTTGCAGTGCGAGAAGCAGAAACATAAAATGGTAAAACTATGATTTTATGTTTCTGCTTCTTGCACTGCGAGAAAGCAGAAGTGTTTGGTTGGGGGCGGGTGGGTGGACGGGGCAGCTCTAGGGCAGGGAAGGAGTGGCTTGCCCACTGCTGAGGGCACTGACTGTTTGGTCGGCCCTCTGGGGCTGACCAAACCAGTCATGCACACTCTGCCTTTTCGCCATGTAATCTGCCTACATGGAGAAAATAGCCTCCCCATAGGTGCCTGGCTGGTCGGCGTACCGACCAATCACAATGCTGCCATTGCAGCATTTTGATTGGCTTAGGGGAGGGAGTCTGCCTGCTTCCTGTTCCTGTCGGAGGCAGGACAGCAGGAGAGGAGCAGAGATGACATGGGACCGGACCGGCGAAGGTAAGTTAACTTTTACATTTTTTACAATTTTAAATTAAACCCCCCCGCGCGACCCCGTCGATGTGCGACCCCCCGCCCCCCAACCTGTGAGTCATGCCTGCCCTGACTGAAAGATCATCTATAATTTGGAGGGTCACTGTTTTTATGATGCATTTGGGATGGAAACCAATTGGAAAGTGTATAAAAGGTCATTAGTGGAGCTGTGCAACTGTAGTTGCATTGTGGCTGCTTTCCAAACGATTTTGTCAGCAAAGAGGAGTTTAGAGATAGGCCATACGTTCTAAAATTCTACTGGGTCTATGGAGCCTATCCACAAAGGGATTTTTGGCCCTATATGTAAGTTTACTGTTGACAATACCTCATTTATGCCTGCCTCGAATTCCCATTTACTACTGTGAATTTTTCATCCACAAGCGCTGAGAAATCCGCAGTTGTAAATCCCACTCAAGCGGTGGGAAGTGGGTGTTTTATGGCGTGGTTTTCTGTGGGAGTTTTGGCATCCCCACAAATATCTAAATTAGTGGACATTCCCAAACTCCAATCCAACCGTTTCCCAACATGGAAATTATCAGATATGTACTCGATCCAGGCACTGGAGTAACTGCATTTGCACAGAAGGCTTTGTTTCCCCAATGTGGAATCCTATGGTTTGTAGAATTCTGAACAGTGGGAAAGAAGCCCTTGTATGTTGACATTCCTAGAAGTATGCCTTGCACAGTTATCTAGCCATACTACTGAGAATGCTTGCGAAAATGAACAAAAATAAAAGTACAAGCTTAGATGTACATCTCCTCTCGCACCTTCATATTTTTTTTTCCTGAATAGGCTGCACTGTTCGGTTTCTTGAGTATTGGGGTGATTTCGCCAAATTCTGGTGTCAAGGGAAGCAGAGAATTAAAGCTGCAAAGTTTTTTTGTGCAGCATTTTTGAGGTACACTGCTATTGGACCATCTACTAGGATGAGGGGTTGGTCACAGTAATATTCTAGATGATGTTTTTGTGTGGAGTATTTGAATGTAGACCACTCCATAAAGTGTTATTTTGGAATTTCCAGTGTGAGATCTAATTTCCGTTCTAATGTTGTTTGTTGGTGTACTTAAGATATCCGGTCATGGAAAAAATTGTCAATATTGGGTATGATGGTGGATGAGCAAATCCTTAGCAAGGGATGCTTGGTTTCTGATTTAGGCCAGTAAAATGCTTTGTTTGGAAAAGAGATTTATGGTAGCGTGCTGCCTCATTGATTTGATTTCTATGATATTTGGATTTGGTGATGAGGATGTTTTTTCTTTGTGAATTTATCTCTGTGAGTTCAGACTCTTATGGCCAGATTTACTAAGATTTGATTCAGTGTAATGCAGCAAGTCATCTTGCTGCGCTGCGTCAAATGGAGAGAGCAGGAATGCGCCATATCTACTAAGAAATGGCCCATTTCTGCTGTCTCTCTGCGCTGGCGCACAAAGTACAGCCTAGCGTCAGCGCAGGCATCCTTACACCATGGTGCAAGGGTGCCTGCATTACAGTCGGGATTGTTTTTTTGTGCAGGAAGGGACACCTTCCTACACAAAAACAATCCTCCGAGGCTTTTTCCTCTTTCTATGTGTGCTGCAGATTCCAGCACATGTAGAAAAAGGGAAAAACGAGGAGAAATAAAGATATTTCTCCTTGTTACGCCTCCCCTGAGAAGGCATACTATTTTGATGCATTACCAGGTTTATTAGTGTTTTTAAGTCTGGGAATGCCCCAAAAAACATGGGTGGATGTGTGGGAACATACATTAGGGTTCAGGTGGCACTCTATCTGAGGGTTTGAAGACCTGCTCCCATTAGTAATTATTTTTCAAAATAATGCATTGTCCCCCATTTTGGCAGCCATCACTAAGTCACCCCAGCATATGTCCTCCCTCAACGAAGGCTTCATAGACCATAACAAGAGTGTCTTGGTTTGCTATCACTGTTGCCCATTTGATAGTCCTACGGTTATTTGCCATTATTGGCATTATGGGCTCTGGTACTGAAGGGCTGGGCAGTTTAAGGGGATGGCAGAGAAGCTTAGCATGAAAAGGGTAGTGGTCACTCTCCGCCCTATGGTCAATGCAGAAGTCTTACATACTATCCCACATTGAAACTTTAATTAGAATATAGACTAGTTTGGATGTGGATAGGTCTTTTCTGAAAGTGGGAGCTCCCTGTTTATCGGAGGAGGTCCTTCCATTCTACTCTCAGCACATTTGTTACTGTGAATTGGACTACTTGCTTTGCTGCCATGGTACACGGAACGAATTGCTTGGTATTGAGGTCAGGTATACCCCAACTCTCATCTTCCTCATCAAGGAGGATGTCATACCCATACACAGGTTTGAAATTTATGTTGAGGTCTCCTCCTATGACGACCTGATGCTTAGAATCAATTAGGGAGACAAAATGCTGTAAAATAGCCAGAATAGGTTTTTCTGCGCCCCTGTTCCTTGGCCTGCAATGGACATTATAGTTCAAATATTTTTATTGCATATTAAAAAAGAAATGCATTTGTAATACACTAACAATACAACAGTACAGAATGAGATATAAATATATTAATTCCGAAAAATTATAAGAATAAAAAGATTTCATGGCAAAATTCAGTGGACTAGGATAAAAAAGGACGGTAAACATATCATTATTTAAAAAAAAATGTAAGCAAATAAATACCATGACATATAGTAGATGTTACAAAATTAATCAAGTAATAATATAAATCCCAGAGATATAAGTCAAGCAAAGAAATTGCATATATCAAGACAAAAAAATATACTAGTTGTATTGCTTACTAAATAAAAACGATCAGCCGGGGGTAAAGTGAAAAAGAATAAGAAAGAGAATACTGAGAAAAAGAGAGGAGAAAGAAAAGAAAGGAATCAAAGAGGTAAGAGGGGACATCTGCACCAATGAAAGAAAATACATTAAGAAATGACTTCAAAAGGATACTGAGCTACCAACCCCTGAGATGATAAATTCATATAGTCGTCCAGAGACAGCCAAACATTACTGGAGATGAAAGGTGAGTAGTGTTTTTTCTCAACAAAAGTATGAGCTCCACGTAGATATGAGACCCATGCCCACCAGGTATGATAAGATAGAAGGTGAAAAGATTTCTATTCTGTTAGTATAATTTGAACAGCTATGGATAAAAGTAGATCTAATAACTCCAGATCCGTATTGTCAAGGGGTAAAGGAATAACTGCAGCCCATGGACCTAGTAAAATCATAGGCAAAGAAAGTTCTATATGTGTATTAAAAATTAATGATAAATGTTTCTGTATCGGACCCCAAAAGGAATTTAATAACGTACACTTAAAGAACATGTGTGGATGGGTGCCTGGTACAAAATTACAATTCCAACATAGATCACTATCTCGAAGTTTCAATTTATGTAAACGAGCCGGAGTCCAATGTAGAAGATTTAATGTGAAGAATTTAGATTGGATAAGCGAAGGAGCAATTTTATTACGTAGGGATAATTTCCCAATTAAATACCAAGTAGCTTGTGAAATATGATTAAAAATGTCATCTGCGAAATGGTGAGACCATTTATCAGAAGTAATCGTAGACTGTGAAGGGAGTGGAGCGGATAAGAATTTATAAATTTTAGATGCAGTATGGCCTGAACGTTGCCACATAGAAAGGAGTGAGACAATACCTAACTCCGTAGACAGGGGTATTTTAGCAATTTTAACCTTTAGCTTAAAAAAAGAATAAAAGTCCATATTACAAAGATGATATTTCTTGGCTAAAAAAGAAAAGGGGAGGGGATCATGATTAGAATCATATAAGTCCTTCACCAATCTAATACCTTTGGCAGCCCACAAAGAGGCTATGCTAGGATCAATATCAGTAGAAAGTTCAGGATTGTGCCATTAAGAAGATACTTTTTTATCAATATATTTTAGTGCATTAATTGTGTCTAATATAATAGGTTGAGAATGGTCCAAACCAAGCTTAGAAGCGGTGAGAAAAGAAGGGGTGGAAAAAGGAGTGCAAAGTTCCCTTTCAATATAAATCCAAGGGGGTACCCGTTGTGAATCCGGTAGAACCAAAGAGCACCTTGAGATGCTAGGAAGGAAATCTGATATAGATTCCAATCCGGAAGATTACAACCACCCAACTCAGAAGGTTTTCTGAGGTATTTGGAGGCAATTCTAGCTCTCTTATCGCTCCATAAGAATTTTGAAGAGATTGAATCAAGCTCATAGAAGAAGGCAGAAGAAAGTTTTATAGGTAACATGGAAGATAAAAAAGTTAATAATCGGGGTTATCATCATTTTAAGAGTTTGTAATCTTCCCCACCAAGAAATATATTTAGGAGACCAGGAAGATAAAAGGTCCTTAGCCTTTGATATGATATGGGATTCATTATAGGTGATAGTATCTGAAAGGTCCTTACAGAACCAAATCCCTAAATATTTGATACGAGTCGATTGCCATTTAAAGCCTGAATCACCCATGTGAACAGGATAACACAATGCGTTTAGGGGGAACAATTACGTCTTTTCTTTGTTAAGAGTGTACCCAGATACGAGCGAGAAATCTCTTATGATGTTAGATATAACGTATTAAGGTAAAAATTGGTTCTGTCGGGGTTTACAATTACTTGAGGTAAGTAGCAACAGCTTACTTATAACACATATCAACGATTTGAAAAAAAGAATATATAACACACACACCAAAATTAGAATTCAATAATGTATTCAGAAAAAATCAGATAATCATGGCTGTCGCAATTTACAATTTCAATTGCAATATGAAATAAGTGACTGTGGTGAAAAAAGTGACATGTGGTGGTTGGTGATAGAGACAGTACACTATATACAGAAACAATTGAGCGTGCAATAAAAGAAGGGGAGAAATATTTTTTCTTATGTCCTTATTATTTTAACACATATGCTTCAGGATCCTAATGACAAATAAGACTGTGATCATGAGCGTTGTGTAGACATATGCAGTACGCCGACGTTTCGACCCTGTTAATTGCGCACAAATGAGATGCGTCAAGGTGGGTCTTCTTCAAGGCAGGAGGGGGGGATTGGCAGCCGAAAGGTAGATTTCTTTGGTATCTCTGTAAATTATCAATTGTGGATTTGAGAATAAACCACGTGCATCTCAACCAGCCGGTTGGAGCCTCAGAATTATTCAGTAAATGACTTCCACCCGTCGGTTGGAGTCTTAATTTTTAGCCAGTCCAGTGATTTTCGTGATCTGGCAAAGAAACGTCCATCGGTCAGTGGCTTTGTTTGGATATAACGTGGATTGCTTTTGCAATATCTTCAGAGAAAATAAGAACGTCATCCGCGTACGCGGCCGTTTTAAGCGTGTACGAACCAAATTGAAACCCCTTAATACCCTGATTCAGATTAAGTAGACAAAGAAGCGGATCTATCGATAGGAGAAAAAGAAGGGGTGAAAGAGGGCACCCTTGTCTAGTGCCTTGACGAAGATTAAAAAAGGAAGATGTAGCGCCATTAATTCTGATATTAGCTTTTGGTTGCGCATGAAGAGACATGACCATATTAATAAATGAATCGCCAAGGTTATGGGATTCTAATACTGCTTGTAGAAAAAGGCCAAGAGACTTTATCAAAAGCCTTTTCAGAATCAAGGGCGATCGCCACCGATGATAATACTGAAAGCTTTGCTTTTTCCAATATATGACAAAAGGTCCGAATGTTGTCTCTGGCAAGTCTCCCTTTTACAAAACCTGTCTGGGAATCATGAATGAGATTGGGAATGTGACTCTCTAAGTGTTTAGCTAAGACCTTGGCAAAGATTTTAGCTTCCATATTTAATAATTAAATTGGACGATAATTTTTAGGGTCAGCATGATCTTTACCATCCTTTGGTATAACTACAATAGTAGCCTCAGCAGCCGAACCAGAAACCTTACCAGAAACAACATAATCATCAAAAATCATCTTACGATATTTGATTATTGAAGGAGTAAAAGTTTTATAAAAGGCAATAGGAAAACCATCCGGCCCTGGAGCATTCCCCGAGCGAGTAGCCTTAATGGCCTGGATGATCTCCTCAATATCAATTGGTTTCCCTAATTCAATCCTATCAGTGTGGCAAATGGTATTAGTAGGAATTGACTGAAGAAACTGTTGACAGGTACTCTTGGTAGATTGATCTTTAGGAGTGTATAATGTTTCATAAAATTCTCGAAAGACCCCAAGAATTTCTTGGGTATGGAATTTTTTTAACCATTTTTATCAGTAATATGAGAAATGCGAGTCGTATTGACATTCGTGTTTTGATATTTTAGCGTGGCAGCCAAGAGCTTACCAGCTCTATTCTGTAACAATAAATGACGAGATTTTTGGGCATGTACACCAATATAAGCTCTTTTAGTAACTATGGAATTAAAAGAATATTTCAGGTTTTTGATATCCTGCAGGAGTGATTTGCCGTTTGATTATCTAAATAATTCTTCTTTGCGTTTAATCTCATCCCCCATAGATTGAAGGGATTTTCTAATGTCACTATTCCTTTTGGCCATTTTTTTAATAACATGACCCCGTATGGTACATTTAAAAGCATTCCACAAAACGATAGGGGAGTTCACTGAAGATTCATTATCCTTAAAGAAATTATCAATTTCCACATTAAGATCTTTAACTTCATCATTATCTTCCAAAATGTCTGTATTGAGACGCCAGTTACGAGGGCCTCTCATATCTGTGAGATTAAGAACAGTTAAAGACACCGCCGCATGGTCAGAAACAACTATTGGATGAATCATGACATTTATAGTATGTTTTAAAAGAGATGCATCTACCAAAAGATAATCAATGCGAGAAAAGCTAGAATGTGGCGAGGAAAAAAAACGTGAAATCACTACCCGTAGGATTATGAAATCTCCATGCATCAACCAGATGATGAGACAAGCACATATTAAGTAAGTGTTTATGCGCCCTGGGGGGTCGAAATCTAAACGCAGAGTGTCTATCCAAAATAGGATCAAGGGGAAGATTAAAATCCCCGCCAACAATTGTTCTAGAATCCTGTGGAATATCAGTACGTTTTTTATGTATGGTGCGCCAAAAAAGTGGGTCATCAATATTAGGGGCATATAAATTCATAATGTATAGATCTTCTGAACCATTAGTGAAACGGGTAAGTAGCCATCTACCATTGGTGTCATGCTCAGCTGCAACAATAGACAAACCAGAGCTTTTGGAAATAAGAGTAACAACCCCATTTTGTTCCCAGAGGCCTCAGAACAAGTAACATCAAGAACCCAATCTTTACTCATAAGAAGAGCCTCTTTAAAGGCTATCTTCACCTCTTGAAGTAGAACCACATCACCAGATAAACTTTTACAATAATCCAAAATTTTGTTCCTTTTAACTGGATGATTCAATACCCGAACGTTAAGTGAAATTACATTTAAGCCCGTCATAGATATGTATGGAACAACAAGATTGTGTACATCTGGTAAAGAGGCAAAAGGGAAGCCAAGAAATAATAAAAAACTAAAGGAAATGTAACATAAATCCCAAAATAAAATGAAGCAGATGTCCCAGAATTAGGATAAAGAGAAAGGAAGGGAGTAAAGAATAGAAAGAAGAAAAGAAAGAACAAGAGTACTTCAGAACAAAATGGAGCATTAAAAAAGTGTAACCCCACCAGGGGATGTCTGTAATAGACAAAATGCATGGGGGAAACAACGTGGAGGAGCAACAGCAGAGGCCATCAACCGCGGTGCAGACAGCTCAACAATAAATATGTCGCTGAGCGACGAAACAAGTGTAATAATACCAGTGTATTACTATATCGCCTATAACCCAACGATAAGAATAAATAATGCAAATTCAATAAATATAACATACTTAAACATTGAAAAAGACATATATCATGTCATAAAATAGATAAGGTGAGGTTATATTAGCAGATAAATATCAATCTAAGGTATTATAAATAACAATATAAAGCATTATAAATATCAATCTAAGGTATTATAAACCGGCCTATAAAGTTAATATAAATAAGATGCAAAGAGGATAATCACAAAATATAGAATATAAAATATCTAGCCACCTATAAATTGATGGTAGGCAGGAACAGTCTCATACAATTAGAGCATTAAGAAAATAGGAATTAAATAGAATATCTAACATTAGTTGCAATTCATAAGTTCAGGATAAATATACAATCAAAGAGAAGGGTCAAATCGACAAATGAGTAGATACGTTAAAATTGTGCATATAAAACAAGAGTCATCAAAATAATTTGACATTTCAATAATGAACAATAATACAGATAGATATTAAACACATATAAATAAGTTATCGCCATCGTAGAGTAATAAAAAGAGACAAGAAGTCAAACAGAAATGAGAAAAAACTAGCCAAATAGAAAAGACGAGTAAAAGGTAGAATAAAGCAAAGAAAAGAAACTAGAATATGGAAAATAGAGGATAAGATACTTACTTTTTGTCATGAGATTAATGAGAGAGAAAGATAATGATAACTCCAACTATAAAGTGTAGTTTCACCAATGAAATTTCAAAACTATGACCTAAGATAAATGTATAACTATTATAACATTAGTGACGAATGATGTCATGAATTAATATATCAATGTAAAGAGATTACCGTCTAAAAGGACCACAGAACAGAGGAAAAACAGAGTAAGGAGCAAAATCGAAATTGGAAAAAGCAAAAGAAATAAAACACGAGGAGATAAGAGAGATATAACATGTAAGAGAGTAGAAATACATTGACAGAAGTACAATTTTAACAATATACCTACATAAGAGCCGCAGATAGTGGTAAAATCCCCAAAAAATAGAGAACCAACATATGTACTCAATGAATGAAAAATATTAAGTACAGACATGCCAGAAGATGTAAGTCGTTAAAGATGAGAAGTGCCAGGAAGAGAGTCTGAGTCCATCTGCGATTCAGATTGGTTGTCCAAGAATGTCGAGAGATCTGAAGGTTCATAAAAAATCTGTGGACGACCTTTGAAAGTTATTCTGAATCTTGAAGGACCTGCAAAGGAAAATGGAATATTCATATCCATGAGTCTCCTGTGTAAGTTCAAGAAGCCTTTACGACGAATGACAGTGTCTCTGGCAAAGTCTTGTGATATTGATATTCTGTGGCCTTCCCATTGTATTGTTTTAATCTTCCTCATTTGTGCCAAAATTTGCACAGTATGTTGGTGACGCAGAGGTTTAAAGATCAAAGGTCTTGGAGAAGACAACGTTTTAGACTTAAAAGTTGGAACTCTATGAGCACATTCTATTTAAAAATCCTTGTGGAATGAAATATTCAGTACCTGTGGGATCCAAGTAAGTAAAAAGTCCAACACTGAAGGAGCAGATTTCTCACAATCTTCCGGTAAGCCAAAAATACGAAGGTTACTTCTACGATTCCTATCTTCCTGTTCAGTTAGGTCCCTTCTTAATGAAGACATGGAGCGCTCCAAACTTTGGATGTGTTTTGCTTGTTTGTTTGTAAAGTCTTCTACAGTACTTATTTGCGTTTCGGCATTGGAAACACGTAATGAAAGATTTTTGAGGTCATTTCGAATTGCCGCCACCTCAATTTGAAGCAGATCTGTGTTCGTTTTGGTACTCTGTGCTATATCATGAACTGAATTAAGTTTGAGTGATATAGTATCTAGAGTCAACGCAGAGTCAATATTACCCTTAGCTGGTAAGTCCGGGGTAGGTGAAGTTTGTTTAGATCTTTTCAGATTCCCCTTAGAATCTCTGTCCTTAGAAGTGACACCCATGCCTTCTGCCATCGGAAACAACCACAGTAATCACACAAAATGACTTGAAGTGCGTAGATATTACGTTAAGCAAAAGAACACAGAGTAATGTAAAAATTATTTAGGAAAAACGAAGTATTAATGCCTGTGAGACCGAACATCTATAAAATATGCAAAACTCATCAAGCACTGAGAGAGGCTCCTTTCGTAAATAAATCTGTCACACCATGAGAGATCCAACAGCAAGTGTCAATTTGTAGCTTCAATAATGTGAGAGCCTCACACATCCCACATTCAAAAGGATACAATCCAAAAGCAGTGGAATGACCTTAAAAGATGAAGCATGCAGGACGTTGAAATGTGAGGGAGTTAACAGCTGATTCCAGTATATAGTCACCACGACTCAGTAATAATAGCGAATGGCAGGCACAAAGCTGGACACATGGTAGATCAGCGCCATTAAACTACATCCAGCCATTGTTATTAATGCCAAAAATTAGGAAACATATTCCTCAGAAAAGATCCTGTCAGCGGCCGCCATTTTGTAAATGCTAATGACGTGATGGAGGAGATAACTCTCGCAAAAGTGTATAAATCCCGGGTCCTGTCATGAAATGCAGTAAAATTAACAGGTACAATACCTCAGGCTCGACAAGGGGAATAAGCCCGGGCGAGAAGTACAAGCGCCTGGTTCATTTCTTGTCTGCCGTATCGTGTCAGAGCTTTCGTAACAGGCGCCATTTTCGAGCTCTGACAGGGTGAAAAACAGCTTCAATCGATGCCACCAATGGAGACGCAGTCCAAATACCTTCAAAGACGTCCCTAAGGTTCACCAGCTGTTCCCCCGCATAACGCCAACCAGCGGTGATCGAAAATCACCCAAAAATAACTTGAGCATCCGCACCGATGGTAACATGGAGCTCAAGAAACTGCGGCCATCTTAGTTGCGCGCTAAGCCATGCCCCCTGCAATGGACATTATAGATGTACGTACAAACCCCCACGGAATAGTGCACTTTTAAACCCAAAAAATCAGGTGATACAATATCTAAGACCACGATACTGCTATTTAGATGGATTTTTGTCCAAACCAATAGACTCCCGACCATGAGCAGATGGAACAGCATTTACATATTATTAAGTATATCCCAGTTATAGACTGGCTCAGAGGCCCAAGTTTCTTGAAAAGTACAATTATCAAATCCTTCAATAAAGTCCATCCAGTCCGGTGCAGACAGGTTGGATTTGATGTCTGCAAAATTCGAGCATAAGATATTGATTATTCCATTCAAGTTACCTCTGGTACGCAACCTCCCTAAATCCCTGTCCATATATTCTGGAAAATCAGGAGCTGGGTGGGGGCAGGCTTTAGATTGTGAGCAAGGCTGGTCTGCTTGAGTCGACAACAGGGAGGCAAATGTACAAGGTGCTGGAATACTCATATGGTTGTTAGTTCGTAGAGGGTTTCCCAAGCCATCAAATGCTATATTTCCCCTTGTTAGAGTGAAAAGCCCAATACTTTGACCCCCTCCATTATGGAAGGGTGCAGAATTAGTAAGGTGGGGAAGTTGGTTGCATCTTCTGTAGGACCCATTTTTGTCCTTGGTCCTCCTTCCCCGACATGAACTATGCCCTCTTTGGCATTGATAAGTCAATCTTCTGCATCCATATGCGATAATGGTTCATAGGGATTGTGTGTTGGGATGTTAAATATTGATTGACGAGAGTTGGAGTTAAGCATTCGTTATGCCAGCCATCCTTATTAAATCATGGTAGAATCGACTGGGGTCTGTAGAAATAGCACAATGGGAGTGCCTCTATTTTCCCAGGCAGTGGTAGAAAGACGCCTTAAGAGCATATCTACAGTCATAGGAGATTCAAAATTCACTAAGACACAGTCCCTAGACATTCCTTTGTTTGACTGCCAAGCCATGTAGTTCTTCTTACGCATATAACCTCTTGGCCTATGACACAGGGGCATCTCGTGTTGGTTTTTATCCAATGGGCAGACGTGTTCTTCAGAGCCACTCGGTCTTCTAAAGTACCCCTGGACAGCACTGGCACGTTTTTGAGAACTATCAAATAGGGTGTGCATTCCTGGGGGAGTTCGGGACGTTTTATGGCCATTTTAGGTTTAATGGCTTCAACCTGTCAAGGCCCACCGACTCCAGAAATAAGTTTGGGAATAGGTTTTTTTTTTGACAAAGTAAGAACATCTATTCTGGTTCCGTTGCGGTTTAATTGTTGTGGAGGCAGTAGCTATGGATGGATCAGATCTGCCTCCTTCAGCTAGAGATATCGGATTTTTTAGGTCCTTTATCTGTGAAGCCAAATTATCTAATCTGGTCATTAATGGGGCAAGTTCTACTTTTAAGATCTCTTTAAAGTGGTTCACACATGTTTCTACTCTCTTTATTATAGCGGTTGTAGGGACCCCCCCCAAGACTGTGGGGTTTTACTATGTATTAAGTGTTTGAGAATGTTTTTGGGAAGACTGCCTTGCCATGACTTGGTTGGAGTCTGGGGTCTATTGGTGCTTAGAAAATATGGACATGGGGTACTGGTTGTTGGTGCTCATTATCTAGTGCATTGGAGTATAAAGTAGGAAGAAGTGATTCCTAAAGTGTCAAGAGTTGATGTTGAGTCTACATGAAGTTTGCAGTGTCAACCAGTTCTACCAGCTCAATAGCAGTTCAAACAGGGGTCTTTAGGGAATTCTGAAAATGTAATGAGAGTTATGATCACATATTACTTTTAGTAATATTGAGTTTCAAAAGCCTGTGGAGATTCAGCATGGATGAACCCAAGACAGCTGGAATGTAGCATACTTTTAAGATTTACAGTGGCAGTCGTATATATCCCCTACTTGAAGGCTTGCTATCTTTGGACAAGCAGCATTTTGGAGGAACTGTATTATGGCATCAGAGCCGGACTCTAAAAGTGAGACATTAAATGAGAGGAGTGATATTTTCAGTAGTGGTCTTGCAGAAACGTTTTTTATGTATTTATGCAGTAAATTAAGCAATGGTATCTAGAGTAATTAAGTATTCCTTAAAGCAGTAAACTATTCTGTAATGAAACAGAAGTGTTCATGTGCAGCAAATTTTATGCTTGATAATTAAGTCGCTGTATAATGAACGTATTGTAGGTTAGGCAGCCTTGGTTGATTTGGCAATATATAATTGCATTTCACCATGTCTGTGATGAGGTGACCATTTTGTTTTTCAGAAGAACATATTCTGATTGGTTGAGGAGTAGCTAATCCACATTATTGTAACAGTATTTTTGATTTTCCAACTTTCAATGAATCAGAACTGGTCATTTTGGTTAGACCATTCTGATTGGCTGTGGTGCACGCCATCAATAAGGTGCTGGCATCCTACACAATTGAGATCGGTGTGCAGACAATCCCACACCAGTTTGTGGATACTTCTTGGTACTGAAGTTAATTCGTTTTGTAAGGAGATGTAGATGCAGCATCTGGAGAAGATAGTCACCACTTCTTTATAACACTACCATACTGAGTAGCTTAGACTCTGCTACAGTCGTAACCACAGATAAGAAGCTTTTACAATATTGCAGTCATTTTTAAACAAGTGGTACCATACACAATAAGCAATTGCATCTTATATCTGGCAGATCTGGTGAAAACCCCTAGTGAAAAACGCTATAGCACAAGGGTGCCTATGTTGGTGCATGGCTGCCAGAAGTGCACCAGCATAGGAAGAGAGCATAACTGTGCCACTTCTTAGTAGATATGGAGCAGGTGTGCTGTCTCCCATTCAGGCAGCACAACACAGTGCACCAACTTTACTCGCTGCCCTGTGTTGCATGAGCTCTTTATAAATCTTGGCCAAAATGCATAGTTTCATTTCCAACGGAAGTTCAGTAAGGTCAATATATTCTTCAGATGCAGGCAAGCTCTTAAATGGCAATGAGAACTTCCATCAATCTACCTGCATGATTGTGGTTTAATAACTGCAATTCAGACCATGCTTTATAAGCAGACTTTAGCAGCCTAGCTGCATTAGTATTGATCAGCTTCTGGTGAAACCATAAATGTGCAAGGCCAATATCTTGAGTAAATCATGGACATGTTTACACCATCCCAATTTCCTTGCCCCTGGATAATACATCCGGGACAACGACCCAAAATGGGCATAGCTCCTCTCTGCTCAAGCTGCAAAGCCAATAAAGAAGCAGCTTTAACCTTGCCACACTTTATATGTTCCTCAGCCCCAAGTCCAGGTGTAAGGGAATGTTGGGGATACTCTAAGGAAGACTCAAAATGTATTTTATAAAACAATTTCAGTCTTAAACATGAAATCTCATCAAAGTCCTATTTTTCAATAGACCTATAGTTTTTAAGGTCTATTCATCCTATGGCTGCATGGTCTAGTCAAATGGGGCTTTAAAGCATCTATCAAGTCTTCATGGAGTGCAATATTCAAATTCATATTCAGATGTGTAGCAAAATAGCACTTATGCATATGGAGAGCTTGCTTGGACATAGTAGGGAGGACATCCTCTGAAAATACACAATCCCAGCTCAGGCTTTTTCTATTACTAGCTACTGTATGATTAATTGTGGTATTTGTAGACACAGATGGAACAGAATGAGAGACATAGAATAAAGGAACTATTGTTAAAAACAGAGGCCCATGGTCAGTCTCATGCCTTTTAAGAACCTCCAAATTCAACATAAGAAGCCGATTGGCCTGTTTAAGCAGTATGTAGTCAGTTTGATTAGATCAACAAACTGAGATTTACGTATGTTTAGGGGAGTGTCAGAGGTTGATCTTTCATTACAAGCTCTTATACCATGGTGTTAGACCTGTTGTCCTTAGGGTGGTCTTCCCCCAAACTTTTTGCCTGCTTACCTCCTCTTTTTGTTGTATCTTTTTGTTGGCCTCAGGACTCTGGGCACCTTGCCACTGCTAACCAGTGCTAAAGTGCATGTGCTTCTTCCCTAAACATGGTGACATTGGTGTATACATGATTGGCATATTTAGGGGCATATTTACAAGGAGCTTACGCCACTGCTGCGTCATTTTTTTTGATGCAATGGTGGTGCTTTCTTGGCTCCATATTTACAAGGTGATGCATATAGCCAGATGCATCACTTTTCGTTGGCCATTACCTTCATCGGAATCGGCTGCATCGCGTTAGTTTTAATATATGCAAGGTAGAAGTTCCCACCTAAAATCCCCCATAAAACGGACACAGTGGTATTTATGACATTTTGCAAAAGTGACACATCTTCAGAAAGTGGGCCGCTGAGCTTGAGATGCGCCAAAATTCCTATGCCTTTAAAACCCAGGCATAGGAATGACGCATTGGATGTGGCATAGGTATCTGCCCAGCTAAAGTAATTTGAAACAGTGTAATCTGCAACAAGTCACATCTCCTCAACAGGTAAGTGCACACATGAGGTAGGTAACACAGTACCTATCACATCACACACCATCACAGACTTGTATGTACTCACATTGTACTTTGACATAAAATGCCACACATACGTAGTCATAGTGGTACACATAAGTACACTATACCCACTTGTATGCGTGACATCCAGGACCAATGTAATAGGGTGCAAGGTGAGTTTTTCACCTTTTCACTCTCTATTACATTGGTCGCCACACATGAGGCTACTTGCATCAGTCAAAACAGATGCATCGCCTCTGATTTCTGATACATTGCTGTAGTTGCGTCAGTCTTATGGCCATTTACAGCAATGCATCACTTTTTTTGCCAGATGCCTTGCGGCATCCTACCTATGGATGATTCAGAATTTCTGATGCATCCTTGGGACCTTGCGCCATGGAGCCCCATATTATAAATATGGCGCATCCATGGCATCGTAAGGTTTTTTGATGCTGTTGCAAGAAATTTTGATTCATCGCTGACTTGGTGCAGCAATGCATCATTTCTTGAAAATGTGGCCCTTAGTTTAATTATAAGTCCCTTGTAAAGTGGTATACCATATACCCAGGGCCTGTAATCTAAATGCTACTAGTGGGCCTGCAGCACTGGTAGTGCCACCCACCCAAGTAGCCTTTCAAACCTGTCTCAGGCCTGCCATTGCAAGGCCTGTGTGTGCAGTTTACTGCCACTTCGACCTGGCATTTAAAACCACTTAACAAGCCTTAAACTCCCCATTTATTGCACATAGGCCACCCCTAAGGTAGGCCCTAGGTAGCCCCAAGGGCAGGGTGCTGTATAACTAAAAGGTAGGACATGCACTTTTAACGTTTACATGTCCTGGTAGTGACAAACAGCTACATTTGTTTTTCACTTCTGTGAGGCCTACTCATCCCATAGGCTAGCATTGGGAATTCCTTAAAACACTTTTAAGCTGTCATTCCTGATTAGAAAGGAGGAACTGCATCATGTTTCATTTATTTGGAATGGTAATGATAACACCTCTTTACTGGTAAGGTTGGATTTAACATTACTGTTTTAGAAATGCCACTTTTAGAAAGTGGACATTTCTCTGCTCTTACTGCTCTGTGTGCCTTGCAGCCTGTCTCCAATACATGTCTGGGATGGGTGACAGCTACACTTTGAGCATTCCCTCTAGGCAGCCACAAACACAGAAAGGGTGGGTGTGACAGAGAACTCATCTGCATTCATTTACGTTCTGATAGCTCTTTCTGGGCAGGAAGAGGGAGGGGAAGCTGATGCTTACACCTGATTAATCAATGTCCTGTGTCCCATACAAAGGGCTGATTACCATCCACAGATAGCTGATTTCCCTCCACAGACAGGGGTGTAATATAAAGGGGACCTGTGCACTTCAAAGGCCTGCTTTGAAGTCACCCCCACTTCAAAGGGTAATTTGGGTATAAGTACTGGGGCTCTGACCCTACCAAGAAAATACACTACTGGACCTATGAAGAACTCTGCCAGGAGTAAGGACTGCTGTGCTACAAGGATTTCCACTCTGTCTGACTTCTGCTCTGAAGGAACTGCTTTCTGCTTTGCTGAGCTGCCCTGCTGCCTGCTGACCTCTGCCCTGCTGAGGAGAAGGATGGGACATATCTCACCTGAGCCCAGAGTGACTCCAAGGGCTTGTTGGCTTGCCCCCTGTTCTGAAGTCTCTGGGCCATCAAAGACTTTGTACAACTCTGCAACAGCAGCTGCACTCTGCCATCTGTGAGTCCTGTCCTGCCAAGTGGCTCCAACCTAGTCCTGGGCCCTTGAAAGGTGATTTCTGTTGTCCAGAACCATCAAAATTGACGTAGTGACATCTTTGCGCTGATCGGAACCAACATATTGCCCTTAGACTCAGGAACCGATCGATGGCATTGATACAACGGACTGCGCGGCTCAATGATGACGGACAGCGCGGCTCGACAAGGACGCATTGGCAGCATTGCAAAGGGGTTCTTCATCACCTGCGTGGATCAGTACAGAAGAATCAATACTTCGCACATATGCTTTGCTCCATCCAAAGTACTTTATCAGCTGGACCTGTGTGAGTCCCGTAGCTAGCCTGCCCTCCATCGCGGTCGGCCTGAACGTTGGATTTGCCCCAGTCTAGCGCAACCTCAAGTAACCCCTTAGTGCTATTGACTACTAAGCACTGCTTTTTGATTTAATCTTTTAAAATTCCTAACTCCGGTTCTACTTATTGGATTTTTGTTGCTTTTTCTTGTTTTATTCATAAAATTATTCTCTATTTTTCTAAACTTGTGTGGACTTTTTATGTGGTGTTTTCATTGTATCACTGTGTGTGTGTTGCACAAATACTATACACATTGCCTCTTTAGATAAGCCTGACTGCTCTGTGCCAAGTTACAAGAGGGTGAGCACAGGTTATCTTTTAGTGTGTATCTAGCTTACTCTGACCAGGATTGTGGTACCTACTTAGACCTACTTGGACAGGGTGCATACCTATGCCAACTAGAGACCCAACTTCTAACACATGAAAAATGGTAACTAGAGACAATTGGAAGGCAACCTTAGGGGGAGACAAGAGGGGACTGATAAAAAGGGAATCCCTCAAACTGAATGCTCTCCTTTGAAAATAATGATTTGCCCTGAGCGGTTCAAAGATAGTATTAAAATCCAGTGATAGGATTGTGGAGAAACACACATATCAGTGCCTTTAAGTTATAAGCTAATAGCCTATCAAACTGGATCAACATGGTTAACTCGTAAGTGGGCATCCATCCTCTGTTGTGGACCTTAACCAAAACCATCCTGCAAAATCCTTCAATATCAATATAGTTAGTAGCTATAACAGATATTTTACAGTTTAAATAAACCAAGACCCAAACAGCTAAACCTTCAGATGGACGATCCCTAGAATTAGGAGGAGCCTCCATGCTTTAGGACGTGAACCCCTGTATTTGAACAGACTCAATAGACCACTGTTTTGGAATACAAAAAAGCTGTGGTGCTTTATAACAAAATCACACCAGTCTCCATCAGACATTTCAATCCAGCAACATCCCAGGAAAGTAAACTTAAGGCTACTCTTATAAAGTCAGTGATTTGCAGGGCCCAAGTGTTCAAGTTGTCTTGAAAATGTGTGCGTAAGGCAGACTTGCTGATGTCATTTGGAAGGGGCAGGATATTGTAGAGTGCCCCTTGCTGCTCGTTAGCCTGCGGTGACAGTTACAAGACTTGAAGACGCCAAAGGCTGGATGACTGACCCACAGTACCTCCATTTTTTAAAGCCTTTCAAATATTGGGATTGTGAAGATACCCGATGATTAACACTTCTGAAGCAATGGAACACTTAAACAAGGATCCGGCCTTTGACATGCGGACAATGACACTCTCCGTCATAGCGAAGAGCACCGGACCGCTAAGCGTGGCCCTGGCATGCAGGGAGGCATTGTGTAGCGGCAGCAAGAGGTTTTTCTCTGAATACATTCCACGCAGTCAGGTCAAAATGATTAATGTTTTTTAACAACATATACATACATGTCTCATATGTAGACTATGAGACTATGACCATAATTTTGTTATAATTGTCTGAAGTTTACCTTCAAGCACCACAATTTACTCCTATGGAACTTACACCACCAACGTTTTTTACAGGTACATCTTTCAATTTACCTCAGAGGTGATCCACTCTTATGAAGATGGAGCATCACTATAATGTATTCCTTCTTTTGATTTAACAGTCCCTGGTGAAAGCCTGCAATTACCCAACTTGGATGAAACATGTCGACAACCAAACCCAGTGGATGCAGACTTACAAAATACACATATTCATGTTTTGTGGCAGAGGAAAATCCAAGGACTCGATTTATTTCTACTTCCACACTGGTAAAGCCTCAGGGGTAGACTATAACACCCAAAGTGACTTTTGTACAAAGACATTTCACTCTCCATTGGTCACTAATTTGACTTTTCAAGTTCCATAATATCCCAATGTGGGTCAAAAACTGTTGCTTTCAACTCTTTTTGAACACTGTCTTAGTCAACATCCATGCATAGAGGATGGTATGGTTACAATGAACTCCCTGATGATATATTACTTTGCCAAACAAAGGGAAATGTGTGCATGTCTTAAACATTCAGTGGAAATAATATGTTTGTGAATAAATGAATGTTGCATGTAGTAAGAAACTCAAGGTCTAGTTAAAGTTGTATGTGAAATATATGCTCAAATTAACAGCATCTCCTCTGTTGATAAAGTGCAATCAGGTCTGCAGGGAATTGACATTAGAATCAGGACTACAAAGCGGTATTCATTAATATGTTCCTGTAGAATAAAAGGCATCAAGAAAGAAAACCTCTGAACTGACCTATATTGCTTTTCTATGCGACCTCGATAGGTTCAAGCTATGCAACCAGCTTCAAAGAAAAATCATTTAGAATGATTTATATGCAAATAAACCCAAAATCACAGCACATGTATTTTGAAATATTGATCCTTTTTGATAATCTTCTTATTGTAATTAGAATGGCCTTTGGTCCTCCTTTGTACCAGTCACAGAAGCAACCTATTCCGCTGCTGGTTATTTCCGTGTGATTTTGGGTTTCCTATTGGATATATAACAGCTGGATAGAATTCTGGAAAGGATAGTATACAATTGTTCGACGGCATGGATGTTGGATGCTTTCACGCCACATTGCCCCTCTGATCGCTGTTTCTGTCTGTTTTTGTTGATACCCACCGCTCATTCCATATGGGATGTTTTTGAGTATGTTTTGGTCCTGAGGAAGGTGGTGCCATTGCGAATCCCACCGAAACGCACGTAGACCATCACTGTTTGCATGGAGAGTCCCTTCAGAGACGGATACAATTATTATTTTGAGTGTGGAATATTATTCGTTCACATCTGTCCTTGTTAAGCTTTCCAGGATCTCCATGTGAGAGTGTTCCGTGTTTGTGTATGAGTGCTAGGGTGCTTGTGTTTATGTGAGGAGTGAATGCAGGAGTGAAGTGTAGCGTGGTGTGCTTCTACTGTATACATTTTTTGATTGTAAATAATTGTTGTTTTTTAGACTTTTTTTGTTGTCCTTTTTCAGGCCACACAGCCACAGATGAAGATCTGATTATAATGTGATATATTGCATTTTATAGCTGTTTTTGTAATATGTATTGATTGTTCAAATGCTACCATGTTATTCTAACAGTGGTAGATATTTAAGTATATGAATGTATCATTGTCTAATCTGATTATTAGGACAACTGCATATGAGATGTAATTTTATGATTAACTTACGTTTTAAGACAAAAAATTAATAAAAATACATGCATTATTTGCATATAAATCATTCTAAGTGATTTTTCTTTGAAGCTGGTTGCATAGCTTGAACCTATTGAGGTCGCATAGAAAAGCAATATAGGTCAGTTCAGAGGTTTTCTTTCTTGATTGTCATATTCCCCCTCCTCGTGGACCTAGAAGTATTTGGGGGTACCCTTTCTCCTATGAATAAAAGGCATCAATCAGGACCGAGGTTTAATTTGGTTTGAGTACCTTGCTATTTTGGGTAGTAAAATATGTACAATAGACCTGTCCCAACCTGTCATATGTACTCTTTGTGGTTGATTTTTATAAGTCAGTAAGATATTAGGACCTCCGGTGTCATTTTGCCTGATCGTACATAAAGTCTGGCCTACCATGGCTTATTGAGTTTGCACACCTCTCTTTGTCCACTGACTTCATTACAATCTCACCAGTACATCAACGGCTTGGAGGAAACATATTGTTTTATTTCAATAGAACCACATACAACACAAAAAATAAACAAAACATATACCATAAAGAGGACAAACGATATACTCCAGGAAGCAATAATAAAATAAATATATTTTTTTAATAAAAAATGGCACATAGTTAATGAATTAATATATCTATGACATTGTTGTTCACTCCTGTAATTAAAAAGTAAGATACATTTTAACCTATTGGCTCTGAGATTCTCATCTTTAACAAGCAGATAAAATTCATTAAAGCTTCCTAATCTCTAACAAATTTGATCTTTTTGGGTTTTCATAACTCGTACAATGTATTTTAGCTAAGATAAGTACTCTTCTTTGGCAATGCTCTTTATAAACCCATAAACTAGGATGAAGTAAAATCATCTAATTTTCCTTTTCCATTTTAATCGTATGTGTAAACCTGGCCGCCAGCTAATTTCGCATAGTGTGTGCTTGCATTTCTTTTTTTCCAGTGGTTGTTTCTGACTCGCTGGAAAAGGGATTAATCCCAGGTTACACCGGGCAGGCCATTAAAAATAGAGTCTGTGGCAGTACAATAAAGCACGCCTGTCTCAGAGGACTCTTCAGATAGCTGATGATAGGACATGACTGCCGACCTGTTACTGTAAAGTCACTTGGGCAGCATTTGAGGATCTGAATATTTAAATGTGCTTGTGGCTAAATATATGCTTTTTGAGTAATGAATGCACTGTAACCTTGCATGACATCGTGCCCCTGCTTGACTTTATTCAGAGTTATACCATGTGACAACTGAATATTTCAGTACCATAAGAATAAGAGTGGGATCATTTACCTTCCGGTGTAAGATCCATCTGCAAAAGGCTGTATTTGACCATAAATCTTATAGAAATCGATATAATTACATGAAAAACATAGAAAACATTGCACGTACAACAATATCCCTCAAATTATTTGTTGGTAATATATTGCCTTTTAATATAGATGCAATAGTTAAGGAGAAACCCATTTTGAGTTGTACCAATTATGTAAAATGTTATAAGACTCTTCTGATGTGCCTCTGAATTGAATATAACCTTGAAAACTAGGCTGTCAAAAACAATTGTATTTTTACGCAGAAAATAATTAAATATTCAAAATGTTTGAGGTTTCTTTTTTACAATGTATTGTTTTTACTGTGTTGGCATTTTTAATGTATGCAAATATATAAGAGGACCTGCAACATTTTTGTACAGTTCGTATTACTGTGTCAGTATGCTCTCATTTCTACTCTGATTTCTGATATTGTTTTGTACTTTGCTAAGCTAACATTTGTCCAAAAGCTCTGTGGTGGCATAATATGGCATGTTCGAAAGAAAGGAAGAAAGAAAGAAAGATAGAAAGAAAGGAAGAAAGAAAGAAAGAAAGGAGGGAATGTACTTAAGCAAATGTAGAAAAGAACAATAAAAAAGAAAGGAAGAATTAATGAGTGAATAAAAACATGCAATAATGAACTGCATTAATGAATGAGTGAACTAATGTATGCAAGCCAACTGATGTCAAACTCCTTGCTCTGAAACGTAAAATCTGCAGATTCGGCACAATCAAACATTACAACGCAACTGAGATCGCAGGACATATCACTTTTGAAAAAACTACCAGCTTCCAGTGGACATGAAAATGACAGAATGTTTGCCCTGTCCTATTTTTCTCAGAGTTGCTGCTCTAATGAGCCAATCTAGGATTTGTTCATCTGTCAGAGTGACACTTTTTTTTGGAAATACCACAAAAATTCTAAAGCTCGCCCTCTTGGCATGCAGCTGCTGGGTGTCCGGTACAGAATGACAACTATTACTGTCTAAAGCACAGTAGAGTACTGGTGGGTGGTAATCTTGCTTACCGCCCTTGGCACCACATTTCTTCTTGTACAGATCATTGGAGTGACCAAATTTATTTAATGCGATTTTATATAGCGCGAACATTACCCGAAGGTGTCAGAGCGCTTTACAAAAGAACCAGTTGCGTTACATAAGGACTTTGGATTACATGAGTTACAAAAGAGATATAAACAGGAAAAAATTGCAAATATACAAGTGGAGTGAAAGGAGGGAAAAATTGCAAATGTACAAGTTGTAAAGTCACTCAAGGAAGAGATACAAACATAAACTCTAAAATCACATAGGAATGGTAGTAAGTACAAAGGTCTACTACATATACTAGTGGTTAGAGTTATATATACACAAGTGGAGTAAAAGGAGGAAAAAATTGCAAATGTACAAGTTGTAAAGTCACTCTAGGAAGAGATACAAACAGTTAAACTCTAAGATCACATAGGAATGGTAGTAAGTACAAAGGTCTACTACATATACTAGTGGTTAGAGATATATATATATATATATATATATATATATACAAATTGCAAATTCACTCTGGATTACATTTTAACAGCGATTAGGCTTGGACAATTATATATTACATATTTACAGAGCAGGAAATTCTTGCCATCCTTCAGCCAGGTGTTCAGGTGGTGTTGCACTCAAGGGTGGTGGTCTTGGGTCTGGAGTAGGGTGACCAGACGTCCTGGATTTGCCCGGACAGTCCCGGGTTTTCACCAGCTGTCCCGGCAGATTTTGGCAATTTTGGCTCATGTCCCTGTTTTTAGAGGGGTCGATCGAAGAAGGTGAGAGGCACTTTTATGGTTGTTCTAAAGCTGTGCTAGTTACCAGCTGTTATAAGTAATCAATTTAATTAATAGGTATGATGTTGCTTGTAGAAATTACATTTTATTTATTTTCTTAATGCATCTTCTGTGATCCTATGTTGATGAGAGCTGACATTCTGCGCCATTCTGTGGGTGAAAAATTGTAGTACTTCTATTTTTCCAAAATGTCCCGGTTTTTGGTTCTCAAGATCTGGTCACCGTAGTCTGGAGGGATCCCCGAGTTGGAGATGTCCATAGGGGTAGAAGGCCGGATGGTGGTGGGGGAAGCAACATGCTGGATCCCCGGGCTGATCTTGAGGTCATGCTGGGCTCCATATTGTGGAAAGAGGAGGGCGCTCAAGGGAACTGTACTGCAGAGTACTAAGCAGTTGTACACCACTAACTTCCCTGTGGGTGGATAGAAGAGCACAAATAACTGACAACAGCACCACTTTCACAGGCAGCACGCACCTCCAAGCAAGGCACCTAGATCTGCAAGTGGTGTCTACTCCCCCGCGCATTTACTATTGGCCTGTCTCTTAATGTTTCCCCAGCAGTTCACTAATAATGGCTCCGTTGCAGCCGTCACAGCACTCCACCTTTCCTGGTCGGGCCGAGACCCCGGCGCCTCACTCACCGGGTGTCCTACGCTGAGGTCTTCATGTGCCCCGGACCGCTTCTGCCTTATTTTCCCCCCAGGGGTGTTCGCCTCCGCTGTGAGGCTCGCTGTTCCCCTGTCCGATGAACACTTGCGACGGCCATTTAATAATCGCTTCCGGTCCGCTATTGCCCTCTCACACAGTCCCGTCTTGCCTGTCCAATGCGGTTCATTCCTCACAAAGTTTTATCTTGAATTGTTGCGTGTCCGCAGCTCCGAGGTTTTCCGCCGCTCCAACCCACGCAGAGTCCCCACCATTAGTTTGGGCGGGCTGTCGGAGTTTGCTGCACTTAAATGGGCTACCAAGCAGCCCGAGAGTCTGGAGATCGCTGCGGGCTGCAGTGCCGTTCCTCTCACTGCCTCTACCGAGCTTCAGAGGGCCTCCAATCACCGATGCACCGAGTCCGCGGCGGTTTCACTTTTGCCCTCCGGCTATTTAGATGCGACCCCGGGCTCCGCCATCTTCCCCTCCGTCGCTTCACACTCTTTATCGGATTTCTCCTTCCCTTTGCATCGGTGTGCAACACGAGTATGTCGGATCAGCGGCGCCTCGATTCTGAGGGCTATTCTTTCCCTCTGACGAAAAACTTGGGCATGGCTATCCCCCCATGCCTTTAAACTTTTGTGATCTAAGGAGGGAATATTATAGTCTGATGCCCTCATTACGCATTTTGGAGAGTGATATTTCAATACGTTTTTCTGTGCAAATACCACTGCCCACGAATACAAAAAATTCCGGGTGTGGATCCTACCACATTTTACTGGGTGACTTCTGCACCTTGTAATACTGCACCGGTAATGCCACCTGTTTTTCTGTCATACTCCACCTGCTAAAAAGCGTGTGGACGATGTGGCCTGAAAATGGTTTGGAACTCAGGAAAACGTGCTAAAAGACCAGTAATTGCGGGTACTGCTTGTTATTTTCCACTGTGGGCCCAAAACTAGTAAAAACCTGATATAAGGTGGTAATACCATCTAGTAATAATACCACCCGATTTTTCCCTGGGGAGGCAAAATGAGCCCCTGAGTATGGCAAAAATGCTGATTAGTTTCACTGCAAAATAATTAATCTGTGTTTGCTGGTGGTAAGTGGTGCACGTGTTTTAGAAAAGCACTTAACATTATACATATCATGTTCCAAGCCTCTGCTGTTGTAATTCCTGTTAATTCACAATTAACCTCTTTTGTTCAAATACAAAGAAGTATCAGAAAGGAGTATATCCTCTATTTCAGTAGTTTGATGGTGTCCTTACATAAGCATGTAGCAAGTTATCTGCTTGCAAAGTAAACAAGCCTTGGCAAAACCAATAGGTTTCAGCTCTAAAAGGCAAATTTCCAATTATTTTTTTATTAAAGAAAATCCATTCTAATGTGACCTCTGATACATACACATGTGTCACAACAGATAAACAAATCAATATCATGATGCGTGTGCATGCTGGAGCTGTGATGCAAGTGCACATGTTTGCTATGATACACACACGTGTAGTGAGCATGACGGCCATTTTGTAGTTTATTGAACTAACACTAGCACCGCTGTAAGAACGGCAAATTAAAAGTAAAAAAAATCAGAAAAAATTAAACAAAGTGTGCTTGAGAACAAAGGAAGGGGACGGGGCAGTGCAAATTTGGAGATAAAAAAGAAATAAGATCTTGAACATGGGAAGCGGTACAGGAAATATGATGGGGAGTATCGGGGAGGACAGGAGAGTGAAAATAGAGGGTGTGATGGTAGAGGTCACAGGAGAAAGTGAGAGAGGAAAGAAAGACTGGCACTCACATGGACTGCTGAATCTTTAATAAAGTCAGCAGTTCAAGGATACAGCTCAACCAGCAGCAAAGGAACAGGATTAGAGTGCATCCCACCAAATGGTCTAACATCTGCCAGTTGCCATCTTTTAGTCTAGGTCTACGTAAAAAAATGTTGGGCCTCGAGTTTTGCTTTTAAAAGAAAGTAGCTAGTGATGGGGTTAGAGAAAGCTTGTCAGTGAGTAATCTTTGTGATGGTGCACTCCAGGGTATGGAATTCTGTGAGGATTCGATGTAGTCATTCTTGATGGACTATTTGTAGATCCAGTGAGACATTGGAGGCCCATAATTACCGAACGTTGAAGAAAGGGGATTGTCTGATCAACTGCAGATAGGAGTGAACCTTATGTTATATAATTACTATTGTATAGAGCCAGCATCGCCTGATGTATGAATACGGTCATCCTCTTTCGTGAGTTTGACTCTATGATGCCCAAAGTATTTGTTTGTCTTTCTGTGAATATTCTAGTGTGTGGATATTGTATGGTTATTTCTGCTCCTATGTATGCATTCCTGGGTCTGACCTTCACAAGAGGGTCCGTCCTCTAAAGTGAAAGGTCTGAGCTTCTTGGTTGACAGAGAGCTTTCTTGTGTGGAACAGATCAATGTGCTCATCTTAGGCATCTTCTTACATCCTTGGCCCTTGAGGATGAACATTCCTTTCATTCCTCAACAGGCAGAGGCTGTGGTAGTGTGGACCTGAAAACTGTTCACTGTAGATTTTTGGGAACACTTGCTGTTTGGGTCTCTCCGTGAATACGGTTGTCAAACTGCTATTTTTTCTATGCTTGAATTTTGACTTGTGTAAATTTGATCATGTCTCTGGAGTAGAATAGTCCCACTGTCTTTTCAATCAATCAATCAATCAATCAATCAATCAATCTAGTTTTTTCCAAGAATTACATTCTCACAGAAATATTGCACATTACCCAATTCATAAATAGACAATCCCAAATATCTTAAAAATTAATAACACACATTTAGATCAATTTTAACCAAACACATAGCTTTGGGTAAGCTGAATAAACACTTAAAGTTTCCGACACTAAAAGACAGCAAATGGTTGACAAGACAACTGTCTTTTAATTTAGCTACAAATCATCTTTAAAACCTTGTACCTGGTCTGAAAAGCGCACTAGAATTCTTGGTTAAAGTGCCTTTCTGCTTGAATCTGGTATTATGGTTCTTCACAACGTCTGCACTGAGTCTCCCCTATTTTTTCAGTTGTCAGTTTCTGGTTCTTTCAGGGCACGACCCAGCACCTACGAACTGGAATGGCTTTCTCTCACTCCCTAGTAAGTCACCAGTTAGCACAACTTCTGGAAAGTTCATAAAACACATTTGTTCAGTAATCTCATGTGGTGTTATAGTTCTTGACAGTTTTTTCTATTTCTGGTCTTTGTCCTAGTGTCAATAGATTTGAGTGATTGTGTGGGTTATAAGAATCTAAATTATCCCATTTAAATCAATCATGAGAGTCCAGCGTTGTGCGGTGGAGACTGTAACACTAGCTGGAGGAGGTCTTGGTATCACTGTTGCTGTAGTGGTTGTTCTCTTGGGGAGTTTTAGGTGGCAGTTACTCCAAATGATAGGGACATTTCCTGTTGTGATTAGTTCAGGTGGCGAGATAATTGTGTCCCAGCTGTGTTGAGGTGAATGTCTTGGTCCTGTTTGGAGTAATTGAAGGCTTTGAGAATTTTTCATGTGGATCTTGGGTTGGAATGGATAGGTCAGCCATGCTAGATGTTCAGTTTTCTTGGGATGCAGAGGTTGGGAGGGTTTACAGTGATGTCAGAAAATACCTCAGTGGGAAGACTATTTGAATGCTTTTTTGTATGGCAAAGGTGTCTATATCAGGAGAAAAGACCAGGAGATGGTAGGTGAGGGTAATCAGAGGAACATTCATGACAGCCTAGAAAGCTAGTGCACTGTAAGGAGTCCTTGAAGATGACTGCTACTCCTCCTCCTACCTCTATGGCCCAGTTTTGGGGAAAGTATCCATATATTCAGTGGGAGGGGCGGAGGGCCCACGCAGAGTATTGGAAATGTTTAATTTCATTACTAGCTTTCATTTATGAGTGATAGGTCTGCTTTTGAGTCTGAAATCAGGTTGTATATTTTTAGTCTGTTGGTAATTGAAGTATGCATTGATAAGGCGATAGCTCAGCGCATTGAAGAATGAGGATTGGGAGGTGGTGGGAGGAGTAGAAGAGACTGCGGAAAGGAGAAGATGAAGAAAGGTGAGAAATTGTTGCCTGTTAGGATTGTGAGGTCCATCCTCTTACTCAAAGAAGTGTTGAAGAGATTTAACAGGGTTGGGTGTACAATAGAGGCAATGGGATGAATAGTTCAATGAGGGAAGAGTAAAGAGGAGTTGGATGGTGTTGAAGGTACACGATGCCCAAGATGGGATAAGGTGGGAGGAGAAGAAGAGGGAAAGGAGACAGAATTGATTTTAGGGGTAGGAAGAAAGGAGAGGTAGCAGGAGGTAGTTCGACAGATTCACTTGTGATTCTTATGTGAACATATGCTAACATTTATTGTGCATCAATAAATATAAATCATAAATCGAAGGTGACAGTGAAGGTAAATACAGTAGGAATGAAAACACCAGGCATAGTGTGAAAAATAAAATTATGTTAATAGTAGCCATCTGTTAGCTTGTCATCAGAGAAACCATAAAAGATTGCTGTCTAATTAGTCACATCAAAAAATGTTCTAATGTATTAGGAATTAATTAGAAGATATGTCAATATATGACTCACACAATAGTTAATCTCTAAGCATTAAAGCATGTTTTGTCTCGTGTGTGATTTGCATAGACCTTTCATCGAGGGTTGATACCTGACTGGCGTTTTACTGGGCACACCAGCCGATTTTATTTTACCAGCTTGTGTGAACAATAAAATCTACTTGCTTACATGCTCTGGAGCCAATTCACATAAGCATGGGATGTGAAGAGTGCAGACCAGGGCTGCTTCATATCACTACGAGGATTCACACTAAAGGGCAGATTTGCTAACATTTGAGGCAGCACAACTCAGAAAGACAACTTGCTGTGCTGTGTCAAATTGAGAGGGCAGGAATGCACCATATCCACTAAGATATAGCACATGCCTGCTCTCTCTCTGCCCTGGCGCACTAGTGACTGCCAAGCGTCTCTGAAGGCACACTTGTATCATGGTGCAAGGGTGCCTGCATTGCAGGCAGAATTGTTTTTGTGTAGTAAGGGACATTTTCTTGCACAAAACCAATCTTCGGAGACCTTTTCCTCAGAATGTAGCACATGTAGAAAGAAAACAAAACTATGAGAAATAAGCATATTTCTCCTTCGTACGCCTCCCCTGGGATGACGTAGCATTTTGATGCATTACCAGGTTTACTTTTGTTAGTAAATTTGGCAATGCTCCAAAAACCATGGGTGGATGCGTGGGAACACCGAGGCTTCACCCATGGAACACCTTCCTAGGGCACAGTAACTGAAGGCAGTGACTTGCGCTGCCTTGCGTTATTTCAGATTAACTATGCCACACAGAGACACACAAAGTGGCTCTGCGTGGTATAGTAAATCTCACTTGACGGCTGTGTTGCCTTTATGCCACCTTGCATGATGCAAGGGAAATGCAAGCCCTTAATAACTCTGGGCCTGTGTATTAGCCTCTTCTTGCCTTTTCTCCTCACCCTTTGAATATTTTCTAGAGAGAATTAAAGGGAGGCGGAGAAGAAAAGTCTGAGGGAAGCAGAAGAAGCAGACATAAAAGGCAAGGAAAATTAATTATTATACTGAGGTAAGCCTAAATGAGAGAAGGCATTACTTAAAGAGAAACCCGCTTGTTTTTTGTTATATTGGTTTTGAGGAGTAAACATTGTAAGGCTAGTATTCCATGTCAGATCATGATGTGTGGAACTAGAGAAAAAATATGCTTAAAATAGTACAGCAAGAGTATTGAATGGTAGCTCCAAAAAATGGCCACCTGTCAGCGAAGATCGCAAACAAGTTTCACCAATCCGTTCACAAAAGGATAATCACAAAGTTGACAAGAGACCCGAGAAGCGTATCAAAATGCTTCTAGAGCCAATTGTTAGTCTTAATTTATTTTTCTAGGTCTAGGACTAATAACATTATACATGGATTTATTTATCTAATTTTCTGCAGGGGCTTTACAGAATATTAGCTATAACCTCTGTTTAACAGTAACTAGGCCAGCTCTAGGACATTCACTTTGGGACATACAAAGTGTATTCCTCTCAGACAGCATCACAATAGAGGGTCTGTGTTTTCGCAGGATCGGCCATCTTTGACTTGATAACGGGCAGAGCTGTCACCTACCACAGTTGCACTTCAAAGGCACTTGACCAGCTCACACAAAGTACTTCACATTAGCCTATTGTACCCCTTGACTGACTGGGACCAGGGCAGGAAAGCAGGAAATTCCAGATACCTCTGTAGGGGGAAACTCCAGAGGCATCTCCCACTTCAAAGTGGGAACCAGGTATAAATACTGAAGCCTCAGGCCCACTCCTCAAATTACCCCTGGACCTGTGGACTCTGTCTAAAAGAAGGATTGCCCAGCTATGAATTCTGCCCTGCTGCCCAAGCTCTTCTCTGCTGCCAAGGACTGAGCTGCCCTGCTGAATCCAGCTTGCCTGTTTGGACCCAGGACGTAGGCTTCTTCAACATCGATGCAACTCCATGCATCTAAATGCAGCGCAACACAGCTCACACCCGACACAGGCCCAGTGCAACGCATCTCATCCTCAGTGCCGACACATCACAGCACAGGTCCTACGACGCAGGGCCTCGCAATGCAAGCTCCCGTCGATGGCTTCACCGACACCAGCCCACACAGCTTGATGCAAGGACTCCGCATCTTGACACCTGGGCCACAAGGTACTTTGTCAGCAGACTGAGCTCAGTCCTGTGTCCATCCAGAACTCTATTGCGGGCAGCCAGCTTCTGACTTGGCCTAGCCCCCCACGACCAAGTAACCGTGGCTGGTTCTTTTTGCTTCTTAGCACTTGATTTCTCCAAAATCTTTAAAATTGCATATCTCCGGTGCTACTAATTGGATTTTTGTTGTTTTGGTGACAAATCATTTATTAAAATTTAATGTATTTTTCCAAATTGGTTTGGGATTTTTCTTGTTTTGTGTTTTCACTTTATTACTGTTTGTGTGCTGCATAAATACTTTACACATCTCCTCTAAGTCAAGCCTGACTGCTTCTGTTCCATACTACCAGAGGGTTAAGCACAGGTTAATTAAGTGACTTTAGTGGTTCACCCTGAAGGGGATTGTTTCTGTTGCATGAATAGGCTTCACAACCGCCTCATTCAACAAACCAATTTCTCACACCACTCTTTTATGATGGCTTAGCCTCCTGTAGCTGGTGTGAGCGACCAAACCTCAGATGTGTACCCGGCTTCTGTTATCAGCCTCCATTTCTCTTTTGTTCTGTTTTCTTTTTATTTTATTTCTGGGGTGGGGCTTCAGTTTTTTTCTTTAACAGGAGTGCCTCCCCATATATTTGCTCCTAACCTCTGGCCCCTGACCCTTCCCTCAGACATTTCTCTGCCTATCACTGTCACATTGTTTATTACCTCAGTGCAATGGAGGTGGAGAAATTTCCAGCACAGCAGAGTACATGGCATGATGATGGCCACATTCCAGCTAGGTCTATTGAGTTTATAAAACCAAATCTGAAAATATTTTAAATATTTTCAAATTTGCCTTCAGGTCTTGGGGAACATTTTTCATACTGTGCCAGTTGGCCATGTTTCATAAATTACATTAGAAATCCTTTTTTCGCTAATGGTGTACACCAACCTGTCCATAAAAACGTGTTATTATTTTAGGAAGGTCTTCATGGCACTCAAGGGATCCTAGTTGAGTGGTGAATATCAAACCAGTTCTCTGTCCTCGATCACCAGGTTTTAATTTGGTTTTCTGGAAGTAGTTCACACACACAAACAGTATACTGTGTTGTAATAACGTTATTCCAGACATGTCAGGATCTTTTATGGGGCCTGGGTCAAAAACTTTAGGTTGGAGCCTCAATCTAATTGTCATACACAGAGCACTTCATTCTACGAATAAAAAATCTTATCAGAAGAGCTCAGGCCTACTGTTTTATTCTATAAATAGATTTCGCAGTAAGAGCTTGGGGCCTGAAAATCATGGCGCCCAAGGTAAAAGGCCAGCTGACCCTCGTCCCACCCCTGGGAAAATGCTGCTTCAGTTATCAAAGCATTAATATTTTACCTTTAGAACTGAAACTATGCACTACCCACTTTCTCAAATGGCCCAGTTGGAGAACATTTCTAACTTTTCCAACACCTTCCATCTGAGTTGGGGGCTCTATGAATACTCATATAAAACTGACAGTCTTCCTCCGAGATTATTGAATTCCTCTGTTTTGTATATGTAGTGGAGCAGTAGAAAATGAATATAAGCTTCAACATGATTTCAATCTCAGTAACATTTCTCAGATTATACAAAATTTCTCAGTAGTCGTATTTTTGAACTGATTAACCCTATTTTATTTTTTCAGAAAATTACTTTTATTGGTAGTTTCTATTGAGGGCGTTGTTGAGGGCAGGATTCACGAAATCAGGAATGGTAGAATTTTGCGCTAAAAATGGAGTTATAGACTCATATAAATCACAAAAAAATAGTAAGTCGTCATTCACAGATTTACACCTGTGTGTGAGTGTAGATTTACTGCTTTCGGATATTCACAAACATTTCCAGGAAGATGTCTGGAAAGCTGTGCTTTGTGCAGGTCTCTCTTTCTGGGATGGTCGTATGACATTCACTGAGCAAATTAGCATTTTTTGGTATTTTTCTCCAATGGGAAAATATGAATTCTCCTGGAAAAAATTCGCTTGCCCTATACTCCCACCAACCCTGGGTTCGGACAATTCCAAGGTAGAAAGGGGAACATAAGGATTTTGTGAAAGACCACAAACAACCATGTGTATGGGCATGAACAAACGTCCAACCCCAACCATGCCTAGGAATTTACAGGTGCTGAGACCTTCACGCTCATGGCGGCGAGCTCCACAAATGTAAATGGGCTAATGCCTCCGAGGAGTCACAGCCAGGAATCACTTTTGAATTCATGGCCTCAGACAGTGCATGATGTCACAGAAGTGCTGCTTTTAATGCTCTCAATCTGCATTTCCAGCAGCATGATCCACCACCTGCACCCCTTTATCTTGTGCTATCATTGCCTTCCATGAACTTGTGTTAATATTGCTAACATCGATGCCAATGTTTATAATGATACACTTGCATATATGAGCGAAATCGCATCACTATTAACAAACTCACCCGTCATGAACTCTCCGTCAACCTCGTCTCAGAATGCGTGGTCAGGCAGACTCTGCAACATATGCCTGAGGTTATTAATTGACACATCACAGGTGGGGTGGCATGTAGTCAGCAGACAAACGTGCAAACAGGAAACTCAGGTCTATCCCCCAGGTAAGTGCAGCAACACCACAATGGTCCAGGGAGATTGGCCCAAATAAAGTGCACATGGCCAGAGGGGTGCACGCATTTCAAAAAATCATAAAGTCAGATGCCACACGAAGTAAGAGAACACATAGGCAATCAGGACACAGCACACCCAGTACACGCAGTGATCACGTGCCACTCATGCCGGACATCTGGACAGGTTACCCACTGGCTCCCATTGTGTCCATGCAAGGTCGAGACCCACGTGGGTCTGTTATCAGGGGCCTTATTTATGACTCCACAGACAAGGCCTGCATTCTTTTACCAAATACGGAATACGCAAGTATTTTTATGATACCAAAAACTGTATAAAAACTACTCGCTCAGATTGATTGTACTTTGAGACCCGTTTCTGTGACAGTGCTCCCAGTCGAAGTGTTTAATTAAACCAACCATTCCTGTTTTGCCAAACACCTCTTGTCTTTTGTTTTTTCAAGGTAAATTCATATTCGAGCAACATTTTGGCGAGCCAGATAGGAGCGATTGGTACCTCAGACCTGATTGCAGCCCAAGGAAAGGGACCCCGCCAGGACGGATTCACATCTGATCAGTAAGGAAGGTGAGCAGATGCTGCAATTGATTGGAAGTTCTGCTGAATTCGCTGGGTGGAGGCCTGTCCTGAAGCCGCCGTCAGAGGGTAAGAGACCGCATCTGATCCTTAGTCCCCAGTATTTGGCATATGGCAAACTAGGAAGAAGTCCAGACATTTTACCTGAGCGCCCTGCCACTGGTAGAAATCTTGCTTGTTACCTATTTTATGTGTCCAAACTGAGTAGTCACAAGGCTGCCTCGGTTGCGTTCCCGTAGAGGTCACCTTTTTTTGATAGTCAGCACGCTATGAAGGGTGAAATTGGTTATCGCTTGGACCGCTGGGCATGATACAGATGGCGCTCCTGTCCCCTGGGTGTGATAGAGGCTTGAGGCCTCACCACTTGGACCACTGGGCGTGATACAGATGGTACGCTTGGGCCCTGAGTGTGATATAGAGCCGGAACCTCAATCTTATTTTTTAGTCTAAAGGGTTTTCTCAGAGCTACTGGTTTCTTAACACTGTTGGTATCTGAAATAAGTGAGAGATGTTTTTTTGCTTGGACCGCTGGGTTTGACACAGATGGTATGCTAAGGCCCTGGGTGTGAAACAGGACATTAGGGAAAAAGTTTTGGATCTGGGAGATCACTCTTAGCTTGTGTTTGACCAAGAGGGGCCTGTGGTTCTTCGAGTTATTCCTTTTCTCAGTGACATTTTTTTAAATTTTCTTTGTCCCAGAGCTGATATTGACAGACTATTGGGCTAACTTAGTCACATGTACCTCGCAGGGCTTCCCCTGGTAACAGGATAGCATGTGCTAGAATTGGGCTAAGGTATTTTTTACAAAGTCATAATTTTTCCCTGCCAACTTTTTTCTTATTATAGTATTGAAATTGATGCAAGGTATATTTGATGTTGTGGTTATTTGATGCTGTGCTGCAGGTAAATTGATGCAATTGTATTTTGTCTTGAGTGTTGTGTTTTATCAATGTCTCAATGCGCTAGATGAAGGTTTTGCTATTTACACAACTGTTATTTCATATCAAAATTAAGTCTGATATTTTTCTGCCAAAGTTCTTGATGTTTTAACAATTGCACTTTCTTCCAGGTTGTGACCCTTCATATGCATTTCTATTTGTGTTTGTGAATTGTACATATGGATGCATCTCTAAATAGCGGTGAGCTCATAGCAAGTAGTTAGAACCAGCAATCCCCATGTATAATATTTCCCAGCAACCAGAGAAGAACTTAAAGATCCTCTAAAACCAGAAAAACTAGGGTGCATCTGTCCGTTAGAAAGTACCCAATGTGTCATAGAGTCGCCACTAAAACACATGTAAACCAGGTTCCCCACACAGGCTAAAACACTTGACAAGTTTTGCCAAGAATGGCACACACACACTAAAGTACATGCATTTTCCTAGCCAAAGGAGGGAACCTTCAACACCAACATAATCGACTACATGAACACACACATACGGACCAAATATGCAGGACAGAAGAAGGACAGGAGAGAGGCACTATTAGAGCTGAGTGCCATCTTCGAGGATGCCCAGATGGACAATAGTATCCCACAGACAATAAGCAAAGTGTCCACACCTCCCCCACCATATGCAGGTATGTCAGCTATTCCCACATTAGGATACATCAACCTGTCAGTTGAAGGAGCCGGAGGGTCCCCTACCGAACAATGAACCGTTAGACCCAAGCATGAAAATTTAACAGGCCAGCAGGCCGGGGCCATCCCAGAACCACCCCAATCCAGTGCTAAAGCTCCCCAAAGTTCGACTCCCTGTCTGCCGCATTCAGCCCATCGAACCCCAGCGACGGGAAGAATGCTCACTCCCACCGGGTCAGGTGAACACACCTGAGTGACAGGGAGATTCAGAGAGGTTCTGGGCAATAATACAACTAGCGGAGTTGAGGAAAGGGATCCCAGTCCTTCAGGATCCGACAACGAGGTGGAAGCCACAGGGTTTACTCAGGTAGCCGGAGAAACGACAGGAAGCAAGTTTGAAGGCAAGTTCCGACCAAAAAGAACACAGCATAGCTCAGAGAGAAGATGGAAATCTAGGTAGTATTGAGAGGAAAGACACAACCTAAGGAGGGAGAGAGAGAAAGAGAGCATGCACCCTGAAAGCACTGCAAGAACATAGAGCATCGCACCACCACCTAGGTACAGTGCACATTTCGGGGAAGAGTGTGAGGCAGAACTAGAGGAGAGGCTTCCAGTTGGGATCCAATCCTCAACAGATCATCAATGCAGGAGAGAGGCTGACCAAGAAATAAGAGAACAAAGTAGCCTGGTTCAGACTGAAATAAGACGTCAGAGAAGTAAGATGACACCTTTGCGTGCGCACGAGGGGAGCAGCGATGAAGACGTCCGCTGCTCCTCCTGAATGTGCGGGACAGATAGACTTACCCCAAGGAAGATAGTGACCCAAGAGGAAGGCGCATCTTCACACAGCCATTTTACCACCTGCTAGCCCACTGGACTGAGGGAAAGGACCAGTATGACAGACCCTGGCTGGAGGAGGGATCGTTCGAACCAGAGGACATGGCCGTTGCGGAAGACTTCATCCAGCACAGAGGGGATGATCCCAAGTGGAACTTCCCCTACACGCAGGATTGTCTAAGAAGATGGGAACCCTATGTTAGAGAACGACCAGTGGAGCTCCCCAACCCGAAATGTATCCACCACTACAGAAGGGCATGTCAGGAACCATCTATGTGCCCTGGGATCAGATGGATAAAGAAGGGCTAGAGACCAAATTGTCGCCCTTGCTAGATGGAGTGGGAAAATAGATCTCATGTTTTGTCTGCTAAGTAGCCTCATTGGAGAGCATACTAAAACGATGTTCACCCAAGCTCCCATCCCAACAGTCACGCTGACAAACACCAAGCATGATTGGGGAGAGGAGTTGGCCTAACGGCTAGGGCGGTCGACCTCGAATCTGGGAAACTGAGTTCGAGTCTCGACAAAGACGCTGAACATCCTGTGATTCTGGGCAAATCACTTAATCTCCCCGTGCCTAAAAAAAAATAAAAAAAATAAAAAATGAATGTGTCCTCATGTAATGCAACTGGTGCTATGTAAAGCGCTCTGATACCCGATTCGGGTCAAGTTCGCGCTATATAAAACTCTGTAAAATAAAATAAATAAAAATAAAATTAAAATGATGGGGCGGCATTCAATTCATACACCAAATATGGATGTCCATGAGGCAAATGTTCCCGGACCGCCCTCATGTAGGAGGGTTAATGGCAAAAATTATTAAATCTGGGGAGACCATAACTTGAGGTCTTGAAGGGGCTCCACCGCCAAACACCAGAGGATTTCAATCTAACTATAATGGCAGAAGTCAGGGAGGCTGACAGCAGCCAGACCTTAGAGAATGTTACTATTGCCATAGAGTGGTCCACATGCTGGCCAATGCTGGCTAAAAGCATATAATGAATAGAGGTCGATAAACCTGGGCCAGTCCCCACAAAACCCCCACCAATGGAAACCAAGCCCAGGGGAGCCAGAATGCACTCTACACACAGCCTCAGGGAAGTCAGTCAGCTACCGCCCCACCACAACAAGGATCAAGAAGTTGGACAAATGTGTGGCAACAGCAACAACAGACAGGAACCCTAGCCCAACAGGGACAGGGGCCACAACTGCGGCAAGGAGGGGTAACTGTCTGGGGAGGCAACGCATTTGTGCAAACACAGAACCCAAATGTGCAGTAAGTAAAAACCCCCAATGTGAAGCATATATTTCATGTGCACCTCAGAATTCACTGTACCAAAACACAAAGAAGGACCAATGAGACAACATTAGAATTTCAATCCTTTACGTGCGTTCGTGGAATTCCAGGCTGCTGGACGTGTTTTGTCGATCGGGTATCCTCACTAGAGTCCACCATTTAGGGTGCCTACAGGAGCTTATACCCACTCTGCTGCTGATCCCCCAGGGTGGGGCTGGCTGACCACTCCCCGGGGGGAGGGCAGTCTGATGAGGGGGCAGTCCTTAAAGCAGGCACCCATGGTCCCCGCACCCACAAATCAATTGGGACGGGTTCCGATCACCAAATCGAAAGGACCCCAATCTCGGGTTTCCAGCCTGGGACCACACAGCACCCCCAAAAAGAAGCAGCCTCAGGCCAATGGAGGTCCCCTTTAAGTTCCAAAATCAAGCTGTCCTCCAGTGTTGGGAGCCAGGTTTACCGATGTGAGACGGCATACATAGAGGACAGTCCCTTACCTGATCCTCTGGACTACCATACCAGAGACACTCCGCTCTTTCCCCGATGCCCAGTCGAACAGAGAGCTACGCCGTCAGGGCTAACCCCGCCCCCTTGTCATGTGTTCTTACAGGAACCAATCCCGACGCGGGGATCGGCGGTAGGAGGCGGAATTAACCCCGGAAACGGTACCTCAGGACCGCCAAATAGAGGAAGGAAAAGCGACGGTGCGTTGTCGACTGGAGAGGAGGAAGAAGAACCGGAGAGCCAGGACCGAGAAGAGAAGAGGAGCCGAGCGGACGAAACAGACGAGAGCGAACGAGAAGAAGAGTGGAGCGAGGAGTGGTGGAGTCCACCGGAGGATGCTGGAGAGCGGCCGCAACTCAGGAGAGTTGCGGCGGAGCCGGTGAGTCTCAAAGAGAGAGAAAAAGGGAACACAGGAATACGGGAGGCGGGAGGTGGTTCTATACCAGGGGTGGGCTAGGGAGGGTTGGGGTGTACAGCATGAAACACGCACAAGTCCTGAAGTACCCTTAAAACCTCACCTCCCTGCACAGACCCCTTTCTTCATGCCCCCCCTTTAGTTCCTTAAATACCCTTCTGTAACGGTCACGGTAAACCCTTTGGTCACGTCTTGTCCTGTTTTCCTTATCACCGACTGGGTGTGGTGACATATAGCTTAAGTCTCTAAAGTAGACTAGAGGACAACAGCTGACGACTCCTTTCTGTGTCTCCCCTATGTATGAGCCTCCGGAGAGTCTCCCCAACTGCAGATACCAATCTAGGAAGAGACCCACCCATCGAAGAGGCCATAGAAAGTGAACCGGAACGAGAGGAACAGCCTACCAAGAAAAAGGATCCCAGTCACGCTATACCATCGAGTTCGCCTGTTGTCCTCAATAAAACCCCTACAATTGCACACTACATCCAGCCTCCGCGTCTGTGTATCCGGCCTGCACTCCCCGCACGACCACAGGTAGTGTCAGAAGTGGGATCCGCCGGAGATATGGAGGCTGCAATCAGAAAGATGGCCGACAGCCAAGAGAGCCTGGGAAAGGCCATGGAGAGATTCCTCACCGTCGTGGAAGAAGACCGCGACCGAATGCACCAAACCCTCAGTGGTCAGAGCCAATCCCATGAGACCGCCCTAGGTAAACTTACCGACTCCCTCGGTCAACAAAGAGGGAGTACTGCTCTCCCATCCCTTGTTCTACAGAAATACATGAGCGGAGAAGATCCTGATTACTTTTTCAGTAACTTTGAGAGAATGGCCCTAGCTGCCTCATGGCCCGCCGACAAGTGGGGACAATACCTAGGTCCTTTGCTCTCTGGGGACCTTCAAGCCACCTACCAAGCTGCAAACATTCATGGCACCACCCCGTATGCCGATATAAAACAGTGCATTCTCGAACGATTGGGGATAGACGACGAAACATACCGTATACGTTTACGACAACTGAAAGAAGGACCCCAGGAAACGCCAAGGGCACTATATTTTCGAGTAAAAGACTTAGCCGACCGATGGTTAAAGCCCTCCACTTCAACAAAAGAGGAAATTATGACAAAAGTGTATTTGGAGCAGTATTTATCCTCCCTGCATCCGCCCATTCAGAGATGGGTGCGACAACATGCCCACCTTACTTTGGAAACCGCTGTGGAGATTGCAACAGCTTTCAATCGAGCCCATGAGATCCAGAAGGGACGTGAAGAGAGTCCCTGGAGAGCTGGAAACATCGGGACACACCGCCCACCTCGACCCTCAGTACTGCGGAAACCGGAACCTGTTACCATCGTACCCGGACCGTCCCTGTTTCGAGCTCCGGGGCCCGGACCCCAGTGTTATGCCTGTGGAGGGCTAGGACATATCGCGCGATTCTGTCCTCAAAAGGAGGAACCGATGGAGGTGGGATTCACCCGTAATTACTACTGTGCACAACAAGGGAAAACGGTACCCCCTTATCGCTGCAAGGTGTTAGTAAATGGACAACCGTTGACTGCCCTAGCTGACACCGGCTGTCTTCAGAGCGTGCTAACACCCCAGGATCTTAACCACGTGCCCGAAACAGTTGATGGGACCGTGGCCATACAGTGCGTTCATGGCGATACAAAACAATATCCTACAACCCGGGTTCGCATACAACATCCAACCGATCCGGGTTCTTCCCTTAAAGTGGGTCTCATCTCCCGCTTACCAGAACAAATCATCCTAGGAAACGACTATCCACAGTTGACCGATCTCGTCAAAGGATCTGCTCCGTAACCAACAGACTGGTGGAATGAAGCACCCTTTGCCCAAGAGAGGGAACACGAATGGCCCCCATCCAAGGTGAGGAAGAGCCGAAACCAGAGGAGAAAAGAAAAAGGAAAAATCCACGCAGTCTATCCGGTATGCGTCGAAGAACATCCCTGGGAGACTGAGAGGGATTTCCACGCCACCCAAAGAGAAGACCCCGTTCTACAGGAGGCCTGGAATAAAGCCTTAGGAAATGAAGACCCTCTGCAAGTAGGTCCCTATTTCTATAAGAAAAACGGACTCTTGTATCGAAAAAGTAGCCCTACCCAGCCCTCACAGCTACTGATTCCTGGACCTTTTCGCGAGAAAGTGTTGTACCTTGCTCACAGTCATTTATTGGGGGGTCACTTCAGTGACGAGAAAACCGAGCAAACCATCCTTGAAAAGTTTTACTGGCCAGGTATCTATCAACAAGTGCGAGCCTATTGTAGAAAGTGTCCGATATGCCAGAAGAATAGCAGATATAAACCCTCCCGGGTTCCCCTACAACCACTGCCCATTATTGATGAACCCTTCCATAGAATAGGGATGGACATAATAGGACCATTACTACCGTCCCGAAGTGGGTGCCGCTACGTACTCGTCCTTGTGGACTATGCCACCCGCTTCCCTGAGGCAATCCCTTTACGACGACCTGACACCCCTAACATAGCCAAGGCCATGATAACAGTGTTTTCACGTGTAGGTTTCCCCAAAGAGGTGCTTACGGATCAGGGGACCCCCTTTATCTCAAAGCTAATGAAGCAGGTCTGTAATCAGTTGGGCATCAAACAAATACGTACAGCAGCGTACCATCCGCAAACGGATGGATTAGTGAAACGTTATAACTCCACTCTTAAGACGACTCTAAAGAAACTCCTGTCTTTAGAAACACGGAGGTGGGAAGACATGCTGCCCCTTGCTTTATTCGCCATACGGTGTAAGGTCCAAAAGAGCACGGGTTGTTCCCCCTTTGAACTCCTGTATGGACACCAACCCCGTTCCTTTTTAGACATGGCCAAAGAAACATGGGAGGCAGAACCGAACCAGACAAAACCCTTAGTAGAATATGTTGACAACCTTAAAACGCATTTGGCTCAGATCCGCACAATAGTCAGACAGAATCTGGAATACGCCCAGAAGGCACAGAAAAAACAATACGATAAGGGAACAAAAGAGAGGAGCTTCGCTATAGGAGACCCAGTGTTACTAATGATGTCCTCCTCGGACCATAAATTGTTGGGCCAGTGGCAGAGTCCCTACAACATACTTGATAAGATTACCCCAGTAACCTACAGGGTAGAATTAGATCCGACCAGGGGCACCTCACAAATATTTCATGTGAACCTCTTAAAGAAATGGGTGGGACCCCTTCCCGTCCTGCTCGGTGGAGCCGTAGAGTCAGTTCCTCTGATGGAGCAGTGCATCGATCAAGAGTTGCCCGTATCTCAAAGAAAAACCCTACTAAACACTCTCGGTCCCCTACAGGAGACCTTCTCCCTACTCCCGGGGAGGACGACCCTTATTGAACACTCCATAGAAACCCAACCGGGTAAGAAAGTGCGGCTTCGTCCCTACCGAATACCTGAAGCACGTAGGGCCACGATCCGAGATGAAATAAAACAGATGTTACAGATGGGGACAATCGAAACCTCGAAGAGTGACTGGAACTCACCCATTGTGTTGGTACCGAAACCTGATGGTTCGGTCCGCTTTTGTATTGATTTCCGCGAAGTCAACAAAATCTCTGACTTTGACGCCTACCCTCTCCCAAGGGTAGATGAAATGGTCGAACGCATAGGGAGCGCCAAGTACATCAGTACCCTGGACTTATGTAAAGGGTACTGGCAGATACCTTTACGGGCACAAGACAGAGAGAAAACAGCCTTCTCCACCCCTGACGGGTTATATCAGTTCACCGTGTTGCCTTTTGGATTACACGGTGCCCCAGCGACCTTTCAGAGAGCCATGAACCTGGTCTTGCAGCCCCATGAGAAATATGCCGGGGCCTACCTCGACGACATCATTATCTACAGCGAGACCTGGTAAGAACACCTTGTTCATCTCTATAGAGTCATTCATGCCTTAGGCCGCTGTAACCTAAAGGTAAACCCGTCCAAAAGCCGCTTAGCCGCTCAGTCGGTTAAATATTTGGGTTTTCTTCTGGGTGAGGGACTCATTTGGCCCCAAAGTAGCAAAGTTGAAGCCATTACCCAAGTACCATTTCCCCAGACAAAACGAGATCTTCGTGCATTTTTAGGCCTCTTAGGCTATTATAGGAGATTTGTTCCCAATTTTTCCCAAACCGCGGCCCCCCTCACAGACCTATTACAGAAAAACATAAAGACCGAAACCTTGTTAAGACAACCTAGCCCTAGGTTAATCCAAGCCTTTGAGACCCTAAAAGCAGCACTCACTACTGACCCTGTTCTCACCAGCCCAGATTACACACTCCCCTTCATATTGCAAACGGATGCATCGGACCAAGGTTTGGGGGCCGTCTTGTCCCAATGTAATGCCAGAGGGGAGGAGAAACCGATCCTCTACATCAGTAGAAAATTATATCCAAGAGAAAAAAATTATGCAGTCATTGAGAAAGAGGCCCTCGCTATAAAGTGGGCGATTGACTCCCTACGCTATTATCTAGAAGGTCGGGAGTTCACTCTGTTTACAGATCATGCCCCGTTGGAGTGGTAGCCCGCAATAAAGAACATAACGAAAGGGTTCTATGGTGGTTTCTGTCCCTACAACCCTATAAGTTCCTCACAAAACACCGGAAGGGGACCGAACAATCAAATGTAGACTTCTTGTCACGGTACCCTATGGACCCAACCCCTACAAGAAGGACAGCTAGGGAAAGGGGATGTGAGACGGCATACATAGAGGACAGTCCCTTACCTGATCCTCCGGACTACCATACCAGAGACACTCCGCTCTTTCCCCGATGCCCAGTCGAACAGAGAGCTACGCCGTCAGGGCTAACCCCGCCCCCTTGTCATGTGTTCTTACAGGAACCAATCCCGACGTGGGGATCGGTGGTAGGAGGTGGAATTAACCCCGGAAACGGTACCTCAGGACCGCCAAATAGAGGAAGGAAAAGCGACGGTGCGTCGTCGACTGGAGAGGAGGAAGAAGAACCGGAGAGCCAGGACCGAGAAGAGAAGAGGAGCCGAGCGGACGAAACAGACGAGAGCGAACGAGAAGAAGAGTGGAGCGAGGAGTGGTGGAGTCCACCGGAGGATGCTGGAGAGCGGCCGCAACTCAGGAGAGTTGCGGCGGAGCCGGTGAGTCTCAAAGAGAGAGAGAAAGGGAACACGGGAATACGGGAGGCGGGAGGTGGTTCTATACCAGGGGTGGGCTAGGGAGGGTTGGGGTGTACAGCATGAATCACGCACAAGTCCTGAAGTACCCTTAAAACCTCACCTCCCTGCACAGACCCCTTTCTTCATGCCCCCCCTTTAGTTCCTAAAATAACCTTCTGTAACGGTCACGGTAAACCCTTTGGTCACGTCTTGTCCTGTTTTCCTTATCACCGACTGGGTGTGGTGACGGATAGTTTAAGTCTCTAAAGTAGACTAGAGGACAACAGCTGACGACTCCTTTTTGTGTCTCCCCTATGTATGAGCCTCCGGAGAGTCTCCCCAACTGCAGATGCCAATCTAGGAAGAGACCCACCCATCGTAGAGGCCAGAGAAAGTGAACTGGAACGAGAGGAACAGCCTACCAAGAAAAAGGATCCCAGTCACGCTATACCATCGAGTTCGCCTGTTTTCCTCAATAAAACCCCTACAATTGCACACTACATCCAGCCTCCGCGTCTGTGTATCCGGCCTTCACTCCCCGCACGACCACAACCATACACTCAGGAAAGTGAAGACCCCATAACCTCCACTGCACAAGATCCGACAGGGTGCGAAGCGCCACATGGCGCCGAGTCAATCGGAAGGGTAGATCCGCCCGAAAGAACCACTCTCCCAGTCCATCACATTCATTAGATGAATTTCAAAGACGTTCTCGGCCTTAAACTCCGGATTCTCCATGCAGCAATGTTTTTCCTCCCTTCTCTCTCAAAGTTTTCCAAGTGTCCAAAGCATGTTCGGCGGGTCATGCCCCTTCAGAGTGATGACAGAAGCGTGCTACTGGTTAAAAACTCCTAGTCACAGCTAGGAAATGCATGTCCAAATACCCAGGAAAAGACATGGTCCGAAGGAGAGAGTGATGCTGGGGAAAAGGGAGTCTGCAAAAATCCATCAAAGTCCTGTGTGAGATTAGAAAACAGGAACATGCTCATACACGCACCATCTGAAGAGAACAATTAGCCCATTCTCAGACACCGCACTTTCAGAAGTACACGGAGGCCACGGGACAGCTTTCTGACCACCTGCATTCTTTCCTGATAAAATAAGAATAGCAGATCACATGAGATCAAGGGAAAGCACCCAAAAGACCAATAAAAGTAGCCCGAAGCTAGCCCAAAAACGAACTTCTAGAAGAAGGGCGTAGTCAAGACACCTGACGCCAATAGGGAGGATCATGTTGCATGCCACATGCTGGGACTAGAGGGGTATAAAAGTGACATCAGAGCACGTTGGGATTGCCATCCACATGCAATTACAACACTCCCCCTCTTTATACATCGCCCCATGCACGTGTAGGTCAAAAGACACCAACCGCACCAATAACACCCCCAATGTACACCTTGGAGAGAGGGGCTGGCTACGCCCGTGAAAACCTAGCTAAAAAATAATACCATCCCATGGTCACAAGATTTTCCCATAAAAATCTTGCACCAGTCTAAACTCCCAGCTAGGAACGGAGAGGGGGGTGGCCCTACAACCCATAAAAATGAATGTGTCCCGTGAACCAGGATGCACTTTTTAGAAAAGACACCCCGACCGAGGCCACCTTCCGGTCCCACAGCTATCACCATGCTTGCGTAGGGACCTCTCCCACATCACTCATAATTACACCGAACCCAACACTAGCATTCCAAGAGGTAGCCCCTGAAAAAGCAAAATGCCTTCACCTATGACTAAATAGGATTAGGGCCGGGATACAACCCAACAGAGTAGAAACCCATAGGGTAGTAGTGCATCTGACCTGATACGAGACAAATCCCACAGCATTGTCTCTTTTCATCAAGCCTAGTGACATTCAGGCCGAGCTAGATAGGATGCTCGGGAGGGGCACCATAGGGGAGGATTCTGTTTGGCCCGAGACTTTCCAGAAAAGAGATTCTTGGAGGTAGTAAAACCACCACACCAATGCACAAACACATCCGCTACCGCTTCCATCTGAGGTCCATGGTGGCCATTACCATTTCTGGGGCAGTCTTTTTTAATAACAAATGAACCCAAGGCATGGAGTTACAGTGTAGGGCTATCCACCTCGATGATACAAAGGGAAACAAGTCTCGTAGAGGAGGGTTCAACTGTAGCATAGATACCCCTTGTCAGGAAGAATATCTTGAAAATAGGTGACCCATCCCTCCCCTTCAATGTGGACATCTAACCATGGCCCCCCCACATCTTTTAGGAACAGGGCATTTACCACCTTCCAGAATCATCTTCAATCATTGTTCTCAGAGGCTTGCTGTAGGTGTCCCCATGCTTCCTCGATTGGATGTTTTAACCTTTTATCTCTTGCTTCCTTATAGCTAATACACAAGGCCCTGTACAAGCTGATGTCTCTGGGGATCCTACAAAGGGCATCATGTAAACTGACTAGGGCCTTTGAGCAACTGCTATCAAACCACGTGCTTGTAAGCACTCTTTATTTGACGGTGGACGGGTAAGGTGTTGGTTAATTCCCATTAGAATGACCTCAAATGCCCCCATCAGCGACTCCGGGTTGGCACCATCATCTAAACAGGCCATAACCTCAGGACATTTACATGCAAGAACTGTGGTGACTATATCAGTCTTATCCACTTTGTCCCACTTTAAAATATAGTCATTTTTTCTAGTTAAAACGGGGTTTGAGACTCTCCCCCTGCCATTTTAAAATGTCCCTCCCATCTCAAATCACAGACAAGTGGGGCATGGTCACTAAAATCTAAAGATATTACCTGCATGCTATTTATGCTATCTCTCAGTGGTTCTGAGACTATTATGTAATCAATTGTCAACCCATTCATTGCACTTTCAAAGGTCTTTTCCATTACTCCAGTTAATGGGTTTATCCTATTGCCAATCCCCAAATCCAATGTGATCAGGAGCCTTTTTAATGCATTTCCATAAGGTGAATGACTAAAATGGATAATTGGATCTCCATCACTATCCGTTACCCCACAAATCAATTTCTTTATTATTCCACAGCTTTAATATTAAAGTCTCCCATCCAGATAAATGTCAAAGGCTTAGGGTGTTGGAGGGTTACATCATTGAGTACCCATTCTATTTGTTCAGCCACATATACCATATTCCAAAATGTATTGTTATAGTAATTTATAATTACCGTATCTCAGTCTCCTTGAGCCTTACAAATCAGAAGATAGTAGCAAGGCGAATTATTGAGAAATTTTAACATTTCTGGCTTAAAAATATTCACTAACAGTGTCGCTATTCTTCCTTTAGCCCTACCTATTCTAGATGGAAGTGCTGCGGTTTGTTATGATCAATATCCATCCAGGAAAATGGGACCCACCTCCCATGTTTCCTGTAGGCATATGATGTCATATTTTGTGACCTCTTTTATCCAATCTTTTCTTTTTTACCACAATAGCCTGCTAAATTTCATGTTATCATCTTCACAGAGTTTGTCTCCTCTATTTGTCTCTTGCTCTCCGCATTGGATAATTGTGTGCATTTCCCTTTTTTTGACTAAATTATTTTCTGCCTGGGACGTCAATCGCAGCCCTCTAGGCTTTCCAGTGGGGAAAAGCGATTTTTGGTGTGAAATCCATTAAATGAATTTTGTCCACTCAAGGAATCAATGGTGGTTTGAGAAGGAGCCCTAGTAATTGCTCTTCCTGTCTGAGAGTTGCATATATCTTGTGGCTTATAGAAGTAGCCTAGGGGTAGGATAAAAATCTGGGATCCAATGGAGGGCGCTATTGGTAGTTTGGCTAACAGATCTCCAACTAGGCCCGGGCTGTTAAAGTTTACCACAATGCAGTCACCCAGGATATTTTTTGGGCCACCCATTGCATTTTTCTAGCCATAGAGAGGTGTCCCTATATATCTGGGCCCAGTCTTGCAAACTTGGTCAACCAATAGAGCACTTTATCTAATTATTGCTCTGTTGACTCATGTTGGGTCTTCCTTAACTCTGGTACATTGCCCAATATGATAACATATGGATAAGCTGCAGGCGGGAGGCTCAGTGTCTGAAGCCTCATCCACCCCCCACCCCCCCCAACCTGGTGAACAGGACCTTTTCTTGCCCAATCCTTACTCATTCTTGTAATTCTCTCTTCTATTCTGGTGGATTGGGCACTTCAAGATTAATTATATCAAGGATCGGGGTTTGAGTATGCTTGAGCGGGTGCTGGTTTAAGGTGGGCGGCCTGTCATATATGCCTGAAGATTTTTACCCCACAACCCCTTCTCTACTAGTTTTAAAATCCTGTCTAGAGCCCAATCCCAGCAATGAAGACATGGGCTGGGCTCTCACATTCCTGCCCTCTTTCCTGTCCTCTAACCCTGTTTTAATACCTTCAGCTTGGGTTGGCTCATGTGAATTTGAATATACATTCGAAACACTGTTATCACTAGAGGCCGCAATTGTGGATCCCGAATCTGCTTTATCCCTCAATGCTCCATTAGTTGGACTATCCGCTGCAGTATTTTATCCAGGCTGTTTATTAAGGGCTGAACCAAATTTAAAAGTACACATTCCAGTTTGTCATATAATACATCCAAATTTACTATTTGGGGACTCTCTATTTGCATCTGAGCAAGGGGGGGAGGCGCTATGATCTCTTTCCTAGGTTTTTTTTCTTTAGTGGGTTGTTGCTCTCTATTCCCACCTCTTTTCCTTTTTGCTGGTTGCTCCTTTACCTTCCGCGCGCTGCATCACCAACTCGGCGATGCAGCGCGCGCAAGGTAAATTGTTTTATTTATTTCATTACTTACCTTACTCCTGTCCGTCGTATGTCGGACTCCACTACCCCCCACCCTGCCCCTCCCCCGCCCCACCGCCCCGCAGCACTCCCTCGGCGAGCCGCCACTGGTGGTCAGACAGGCTCTGCAACATAGGCCTGAGGTTACTGATTGACAGATCACAGGTGGGGTGGCACATAGCCGGCAGACAGACGCACAAACAAAAACTCAGGTCCATTACACAGATAAGCGCAGCAACACCACAATGGTCCAGGGAGATTGGCCACATTAAATCACACGTGACCGGAGGGGTGCGCGCATTCCCAAAACATCATAAAGTCAGATGCCATACAAAGTTAGGAACACATATCCAATCAGGACACAGCACAAACAGTACACGCAGTGACCAACTGTTCCTGTTTTGTTTTGCCAAATGCCTCTTTTTTTTTCAAGGTAAATTCATATTCGGGTAACACTTGCAGAGGCAGAGCTATCCATTTCAAATGGCCCTTTTTACTGCAGTCGGTGCAATTACCCTTGCTGCACACCAACTAGTATGTATACTCTTCACGTTATTGCAGCACCAATTTCCAACTAGGGACAGTGAATGCACACACTCTCTTACACTGCTCTGAACCTACTCTGCCTCACCAGTCAGTATTGTGCAATTGCCAACCCACTACAGCTGAGCAGTACATCTCAGGCCATTTGCTGACAGCCGGCTGGCCAGCCAAGGAAGAACTACATAAGATAGAACAAACGAGGAAGCATCCCATCACGGTAACAGGCAGGAGCAGGTAGTGTCAGACAGAATACACAATATCTGTCATTTAGGTGGGCCTGGGAGAAGACCAGTTCATGCATGGAACACCACCACCTTCTCACTGTAACCTTTCTTATTTACCTTATTAATAGGTCAAGACTGGTGTCCATGTAGGTGTTTTGTCAGTGTTTAGATTGTGCTCCGAATACACTGGTCCTCCCTGTCTTTCTCCCTTCCCAGTCTCACCACCTATCTCTCTTTCTGCCTGACTCTCTGTCCCAAACTCTATCTCACATTTCTCCATCTTTCTTTCTTTTTTCTCTTCCTCTCATTTTCATGCTGTTTGTCACTCCCTCTCTCTCTTTCTTTCTCCCTGTCTCACTCTTTCTCTGTATATGCTGTCTTTCTCTGTTTCCCTGCCCTAGTCTGTTCCGTATTGGACAAATTGGTCATAGTAGGATTCTCTTGGATAGTACTGAACAGTTATTAAGTGACAGAAAAAATCAGTTTGTATTTGTTGGACATTGCCCTCTCTGAAGGGTCACCTCCAAACCTTTTGCCTTCCCCAGCCTGAATGATTCCTAGCCCCCTAAATGGTGCCCCTCCAGTCCTTGCCCCTTGGTGGTAGTGCTACAGGTGCCCAGATAGCCAAAATCCAAAACTTGGAACTTAGATTATTTTTGGCTAAAAACTGCTCTGAGAGCAGAGGGAAGACAGAAACCAAACTGCGTGTCTATCCGCACAAGATGCATTGCTGGTCAGCCTGACTTCGCAGTAGCCCCCACTACATTCTTCTCTGCAGCAGCAAATCCTGTTCAGAGGTCCTTCACCAAAGGGGTATCTGGCCTCCTAGAACTCTCACTGGCTGCAGTCTCCTGCCCCATACAGGTGGAGATGTGCAGCTTCCATAAAAGTGGCTAAATCCGAAGATAGGAATCTTCACTGAGACTTCTTCTAGTGGCTCCCCGATGACAACACTCCCTCCTAGGATGCCGTCTGCAGCCTTGACCCGCGGAACATGACCCTCTCAGAACATTTCCTTCAAAATGTACTCTAAGTCCACAGATAAGCGCCGACCGGGCCCAATACACTTCTTGTATCTGACCCACGCTCCATCGTGGTTGGCCATATTTTTTAACTTAGATGCCCGCGGTTGGCGCTTTGATCTTTTAAGCGCAAGTTTTAACTTAAAACTACAAGAAATCATAACTCTGTGCTAGAAGTGTGTAGGGAAATGGACCAACTCAACAAATTTGAATTCTCTCCCCTCATTTGCATGAGCCACCTGAGGGGTCTATGGTCTGTCTGAGTCAGGAAGTGAGTGTCAAACAGGTATGGCCTCAACTTCTTCAGTGCACAGACCACAGCAAAAGCTTCTCTCTCAATAGCACTCCACCCCTGTTACCTGGGGAATAATCTCCCGGAGATGAAGGCTACAGGTTGGTATAGGCCTTCCTCATTAAGCTGGAATAGTACTGCCCCTATCCCATGCTCTGAGACATGTGTCTGAATGATAAACTCTTGGGAGGAATCAGGGGCCTTAAGCACAGGAGCTGTGCACATGGCTTGCTTCAGGGTGTCAAATGCAGTTTGGCATGCCTCAGTCCAAATTCCATTTCCAGGCAGCTCAGTCAAGGGGGCAATAATGGTGTCATATCTCTTGACAAACCTCCTATAGTACCCAGTGAGGCCCAAGAATGCTCTTACCTCAGTCTGGGTTTTTGGGGTCTGTGAGGCCATGATGGTTTCTATCTTGGCCTGAAGGGGTTGCATCTTCCCCCTGCCAACCAGGTGTCTCAAGTACACCACAGACCCCTGCCCTATCTGGCACTTACTTGCCTTGACAGTCTAGCCTGCCTGTTGCAGAGCCTGAAGCACTTCCTGGAGGTGAAAAGGTGGTCTTTCCAGCTGTTACTGAAGACAGCTATGTCATCCAGATAAGGAGCAGAGAATGCCTCCATACCAGCAAGGACCTGGTTCACCAGCCTCTTGAAGGTGGCAGGGGCATTGTTTAATCCAAAGGGCATCACCCAATACTGGTAGTGGCTCCCTGGAGTGGGGAAGGCTGACCTCTCTTTTGTTCCCTCTGTTAGGGCGATCTGCCAGTACCCTGATGTAAGATCAAAGGTACTAAGATACTGGGTAGCCCCTAACCAATCAATCAGCTCATCTGCCCTGGGGATGGTGTGGGCATCAGTCTTGGTTACAGAATTTAGCACTCTGTAATCCACACAGAAGCTCAGTTCAGGTGTGGTGCCTGCTGGGGCAGCTTTTGGTACCAGAGCCACAAAAGTGGACCTGGGGCTACTGGAGGGTTCTATCACCTTCAAATCCATCATTTTGGACACTTAAGCCCTAATGCTAGACCTCACCTTATCTGACAACATGTAAGATTTATTCTTAACATGGAGGTTGTCCCCTGTGTTCACATTATGGTTTTACAGGTGCATAGACCCATCCTTCTCTTTGGCGTCCAAGAAGTCAGGAAGAGGTTCACTCTCCTCTTCCTTTTCTCCATCAGTCACCAACAGCATGGTGAGCTCAGACCACTCAAAGTGTGGTTTGAGGCGATTTACATGCCGCACTCTGTGGGGTTGCCTAGGGGTCTTGAGGTCCACCAGGTATGCATCCTCACTCTTACTTTCAATCAACTCATATGGCCCATTACAGCGGTACAGGAGGGCTCTGGGCTCTACCGGCTCCATTACCCACACTTTTTGACCAGGTTGAAATTTCACAGTGGTAGAATGTATGTCATACCACTCCTTTATGACTTCCTCGCTGTCTTCAAGGTTACTGGAAGCTTGCTTCCATAACTTAGCCTTCTGGCTTCTGAAGGTCAGCAGGTAGCTCACTACATCCTGGGATACCTTCCTGGAAGCTTGCTCCCACCCTTCTTTCACCAGACTCAGAGGTCCTCTTACTGGGTGCCCATAAAGCAGCTCAAATGGATTGAAACCCACTCTTCTCTGTGGCACCTCTCTGTAAGCAAACAACAGGCGTGGTAAGAGGATGTACCACTTTTTCCTCAGGGCCTCAGGCAGGCTTCTGATCATGCCTTTCAGGGTCTTGTTGAATCTGTCAACAAGCCCATTGGTTTGTGGATGGTAAGGGGTGGAGGACCTGTATGTTACCCCACCCTTCTTTCACGTTGAATGCATTTAAGCAGACATGAAGTTTGTGCCCCTGTCAGACAACTTCCTTGGGGAAACCCACTTGGGTAAAAAGAAACATCAGGGCATATGCCAGTGCAGGTGCAGTAATAGTCCTCAGAGGGATTGCCTCTGGGTACCTGGTGGCATGATCCACCAGAACCAGGATGGACCTGTTGCCTGAGGCAGTCTGGGGATCCATAGGCCCTACAATGTCGATGCCCACTCTCTCAAAGGGGTGCTAACAACCGGCAAGGGATTAAGGGGGGGGTTTAAGTCTCTGCCCTGTCTTCCCGTTGGCCTGACAGGTCACACAAGTCCTACACAATGCATTCCTCTGAGGAATGTTGATCCTAGGCCAATAGAAATGGGGGTCAAGCTTTGAAAAGGTCTTGTATTGGCCTAGGTGTCCTGCCAGGGGATACTTGTGAGCTAGCTCCAGTAGGAAGGCCCTGTAGCATTGGGGGACAACCAGGGCCCTTGATGTCTCATGCCCAAGAGCCTTAGGCTCACTGTACAGGAGGTTGTCCTCCCAGTAAATGGGGGGACTACCAGAGGCATCACCTGCTGCTTGGGTTTCAGTCTTTTGCTTCATGCCCAAAAAGGTTGGGCAAACCCTTTGTGCCCTACAGAAATCCTCCTTGGTGGGTCCTCCTTCCACATGCCATCCGGGAAGCTCAGGCAGGCCACCAAGGGAAACAATATCCTCCTCAGTGGGCTCCAGGGCGGCCACCGCAGGTTCACCATCCATCACACTGGGGGTACATTCAGGGGCTGGTTTACCACATCCTCTGCCTTTCACCCTCTTAGCAGCTGGCAGGGCCATTGTTCCAGGCTCCAGCCCTTCTTGACTCCCTTCCCAGGCCACCATGGACCTTGCTGTGGCACAGATCCACTTAGGTAACCCTAACATCTCCACATGAGCCTTGAGCTCCACTTTCATCCAGGTAATGTGCTCCAGGTCATTACCTAACAGTCCGCAGCCATGGCAGGGCTCACTGCACCTTTCAGAAGACCTGAACTCCCTCCCCCCACTCAAAAGGAATAAGGGCCACAAGATTGTGACCCTCTCTGTTGTCAGTCACCACAACCTGGTAGAATGCATTAGGAATTACCTGCTTTGGGGAAACCATCTGACTCCTTACCTTAGTCATACTGACTTCTGTATCCCTCAGAGCCTCAACACTTTGTCCATTGATTGTGGCCCATTGCCTATACTTTGTAGTATTTGAGGGCACATGGATCTTAGGAATCATCTCACTGTCACCCAGGGACACTAGGGTAACCCCTGTAAACCCCCCCGATTAACTGAGACAAACTCCTACCCCAACACTATAATAGCCACCACTGGAATCTTTCCTCCAGTAGGAGGTGGTGCTCTTTTTGGACAGTTGGGATCCGCTTTGTAGTGTCCATACTTGTAGCACTCATAGCACTTGATGGGCATGGGCTGCTGACCTTTGTCACGGTACGTTTTCTTCTGGTGGTCACATTGGGAATGTGAACCAGACCCTTTCCCTGTGAGTTGTTTTGGGGGCTTTAGATAACTAAGGGGCATATTACCAACAACGGGCGCTAAATATCACTATGCGCGAGCAGCGCGATTCTAATTATCGCCGGCTATCGCAGGATTTTATCGCCCGGGTAGCGCGTTATTAACAACGCTTATCACCCAGGCGATATAAATCCAGCGATAGCCTGCGAAATGCAGGAATATCGCTGGAAATCCAGCGATATTCCTGCAGCGATAGGGAATTACTTGTAAATAGCCCATGGTGGTCGTAGCCTGAGATTCCACCCCCCATTACACATATAGCTAAGTCTTAATTTCAGCAGACGTTAGCTTTCAGCGTTAACCGCGGTTAGCGCGGGTTTTGACATCGCTATGTGTGTCAGGGCAGGCCTTGTAAATACCGCGATGTGCGGTTAGCGACTTATTCCCTGTGGTTTTGTTCGGGAACGCCTACTTTGCATCTCATTAGAGATGCGATGCAAGGCGTCAGCAAAACCGGCGCTACGACAAGGAAACACGCGCTAGCGTGTCCTTGCTGATACTGCGATGCCACTATCGCCACTTTTCGGCTGAAAACGGCCGCTAAAGCGGCGATAATGGGCTTGTTAATATGCCCCTTAGTCTTTTTTGTCTCCCCCTTCTTCTTCTGGTTGGGACCCTGACCACCCTTTTGGGAGCCCCCCAGATACATTTTTGGACACTCTGGTGCTGACACAGAGGTCTGCCTTCTCAGCAATCTTCCTGGGGTCAGTAAGCTTGATATCAACCAGGTGTTGGCGCAGCTTGGGAAAACAAGTATCAAGAATGTGCTCCTTCAAAAAAAAGTTGAACAACGCTTCTTACTCATTAACTTTTCTGCACCTCGCTCAGACCTTCAGTGTCTTACCAGCATAATCCAGAAAATCCACCCATGTTTGCGTAGAGAGTTTGTCACCAGCCATGAACCTTTGTCTGTACCTCTCAGATGTCAACCCAAACTGTGCTGACTAAAATGGTCTACATGGTAGTGTAGTTAGTCTGGTCCCCCACCTCTAGAGTAAGGAGTGTGTCCCTCCCCATCTTGGGGATGTACCGCCAAAGACTACCCCCCAAGAACTTCTCTGGGACCCTGTGCACTTTCAAAGCTACTTCATAGGCTGCCAACCCTTTATCTATGTCATACCCCCATTGTAACCGGGCAACATATCTTGTGGGATATGAAATCTGGACTCATGTGCAGATACTGCAGGTATGCTACCACCATTATTGTTGCTACAGGCCCCCACTTGGAGGGCTCTGAAATCCAGCTCTCTGAGGCTTAGCATATGGGTCATCTTCCTTCTCTTCTTTAGAGCCTGTTCCTTCTTAAGCTTAGCAAGGGACTTCTCCCTGTCAATCTTGGCAAGCTTTTGTTTGAGTTTCCTCTGTTCCTTCCTGTCCTCCAGCTCCTCTGAGGTCAGGCTCTTTGAAGAAACACTGCTGCCTGCTCTAGAGTGGACTACCAGTCCTGGGAGGAAATTGCTCCCCCCTCTGTAGGCTACCTATCAAGACCCTCTGCCAGGTCTGGCTCTGATCCTTTCTCAGACACAGATCCCTCATCATCCACTTCTCCTACTGGGTGGTTCTCTGCCCGTGCTCTGAAGGCTTTCTGAAGCTCTACTTTCTTGCCACTTCCCTTGTGGAACACCTCTTTCTCCTGGCAGATTCCCTTGAGCTGAGACACTGTGTGTGTGTGCTTCCAGGTTGTCCAGCTCAAATTCTATCTAGCCAGGTAGGACCACAGATATTGCAACAACAAAAAAATGGGACTTGGGCAAAAGTACTTAGGAAAAATCAAAAGATGTCAAAACAGGGAGAATTGTAGTGAACAATGAATTACTATATGGTATTGCACAAACACAAGTCCTGTCCTTACCGCTAATCACCAGTGTTAGAAATGGGATTCCTGGTTGGCTGAAGTATGCACCCAGGCCAGGCAGGAGCCATTACTCTAGTCAGCATAAGCTAAATACACAATAAGATAACCTGTGCTCAACCTCTGGTAGCTTGGCACAGAGCAGTCAGGCTTACCTACAAAGGCAATGTGTAAATAATGTGTGCAACACACACACACAAACACAGTAACACAATGAATAAACCACAAATAGACTCCACACAGGTTTGGCAAACTAGAGAATAATTATCTGAGCAAAATAAGACCAAAACAACAAAAATCCAATCAGTAGAAGTTGAGATATGAAGTATTAAAGATTAAATCACAAATAGTACTTAGAAGTCACTAGCAATCAAAAGGTTACTTGAGGTCCCGAGGGATCGGTGCAAATCTAAAGTTCATGTCCACCATATAGGAGGGCAGGCTGGCTACAGGACCCTCGCAGGACCCATTGAGAAAGTACCTTGGATGAAGCACAGCATTGACACCGAGGGCTTGATGTGTCAATCTTTTCCACACAGTTGGGTCACTGCGTTGTTTCCAAGCTTTGCTGAAGTGAAGGCAATGTGTCGTCGATGAGCCGCACAGAATGTCGCCATCGAGCCACACAGGCTGTGGAACGTCTATCGTTGGGCAGCCGCTGTGTTGGTGTGGAAGGGATGTGAATTGGAATTTCTGAAGCAGTTGATGCAATGCATCGGTTTTTGGTGAAAACAGCTGCATAACCTACTTCTGAGGCCCAGAGATTGGAGGGGGCACCTCAGGCAAGGGTCGGACTCACAGAAGGCAGAAGGCAGAGTCAAGCAGCACCAGCAGAATTGTAGGAAGTCTTTTGTGTCTATAGGAAGATGTTTGTGTCCCTGAGACTTCAGAAGAACAGGAGGCAAGCCAGCAAGCTCTTGGAGATCACTTAGAGGGAATGCAGAGTCCTTCCAGCAGAGTCAGGAAGCAGCAGGCAGCAGGCAGCAGGCAGCAGGCAGCAGGGCAACAAGCAGAAAAGCAGTCCTTCCAGAAAAGCAGTCCAGTTGAGTCCTTTAAGTAGCACAGCAGTCCTTCTGACAGAAGTTTAGTTCAAGATCCAGAAGTGTCTGATTTCAGGGGGTCGGAGATCCAGTACTTATACCCAAAAGTGCCTTTGATGTAGGGGATGTCTTCAAAAGAACTCGCTGAACTGCACAAGGATCCCTTTCAACACAGTCCTGTCTGACAGGCTAACCCTGGGGGGTAAATCAGTAATTTGTGTGAGGATAGGATACAGCCTATTCAGATATGAGCATGAGCTACCTCTCTCACTTCCTGCCCAGGAAGGCTATCTGAATGCAGATAAATGCAGATGAGTCCTCTATCACAATCAGCCGTTACTGTGTTTGTGGCTGTCTAGAGTGAATGCACAAAGTGTAGCTATTACCCAGCCCAGACATGTATTGGCGACAGGCTGTCAGGCACGAAGAGTGAAGTACAGAGAAATGTCCACTTTCTAAAAGTGGCATTTCTAAAACAGTAATGTTAATTATAACTTCACCAGTAAGGAGGATTTGTGATTACCATTCCAAACATATCAAACATGAAAAAGCTACTCCTCTCTGATCAGGAATTACACCTTAAAAGTAAATTAAGGAATTCCCAATGCTGGCTTATGAAAGGAGTAGGCCTCACAGTAGTGAAAAAAATAGGCTGTTTGTCACTACCAGGACATGCAAAAGATAAAGGTACATGACCTACTGTTTACTTACATAGCACTCTGCCCTTAGGGTTACTTAGGACCTACCGTAGGGGTGACTTATGTGTAATAAAAGGGGAGTTAGAGGCTTGGCAAGTAGTTTTGAATGCCAAGTCGAAGAGGCCTGAGACAGGTTTGGCAGGCTGCTTCTGTGGGTGGCACAATCAGTGCTGCAGGCCACTAGTTGCACTTGAAGTACAGGCCCTGGGTATAGGGTATACCCCTTTACAAGGGACTTACCAGTACAACAAATATGCCAATCAGGTATACACCAATGTCATAGTGTTTAGAGGAGAAGCATGTGCACTCTTTAGCACTGGTTAGCAGTGGTAACATTATCAGAGTCCTAAGGCCAACAAAATTAATCAGCAAAAATGGGAGGCAAGAGGCAAACAGTTGGGGAAGACCACTCTAAGAAAGACAGGTCTAACACTCTTGTTGTACTGATTGGATTTTTGTTGTTTTGGTATCAAATAATTTGTAAAATATTTCTCTATTTTTCTAAATTGGTGTGGTGTTTTCCTTGGGTTGTGTTTTCGCATTATTACTCTTTGTGCGATGCATAAATACTTTACACATGTCCTCTAAGTTCAGTCTGACTGCTTTTTGTGCCAACCTACCCAGGGTGAAACACAGGTTAATTTAGTGATTTTCTTTTGGTTTACCCTGCCGGGAATTGTGTCTGTTGTTTGACCAGCGCTAACACACCGGTCAACCAACAACCCAATACAGTATTGCTATACAAATGGTTATTATGAGTGCGCTTAACCAGAAAGAAAGTTATATCTGACATTCTTATAGAGCATAAATACACCTACCTATCTTACAGTTAGGCAGATCTTGGGAAACTCTACAATTGCAAAGATCACATTTTCTCTCTTGGAAAACAGGGAAGTGACAAACTGAATGTATCTTAGCTCCCCTGATGGACAAGGTTTCAGGACCTCACAGTGCATAGTATGAGCTCCAACAGCTCACAGCCAGGACATACACAACAAAAAGAGTTAGGAGAAAAAACTGTGTAAACACCTAACCAATCCTTGTATTCTTCCTGATGAAATCCTTCAAGGTGATAGAATACCTAAGTATCCATGCCAATTAAATCATTGTCCTCTTTGAAATGATAACCTACCTCTTTTGACAATATATGTGTGTGGGGGACCTATTTATTGAAAACTCAGCTAGGAAAATGGAACACTGAACATAAGCACAAACGACCAAGGTATGATTTTAGAATGTTTACAGTTAGGCCCAGAGATGGTGGGCACTCAATGGGAAAGGTGATAATGTTCTGAGAAAAGATGTGTAAATTCAGTTTCTTCTTGAATTGCATGTGTGTCATAGTGGCTCAGAGGTCGGCTGGGATATTGTTCTAAATCCTAGGCATGTAGAGTAAGAAGGACTTCATTCTGGTCCACTATTCTTTGCATTTCCCTGTTTCCAGTCTGAAGATGTCTAGGATCCTAGTTTGACGCTGTCTGCCCTATATTGCTAGTTTCTTGGCCAGGTATGCTCTGGTCTTGTTTCAGTTGGCCTTCATAGGAGATGCAGCTTGAATAGAAAATTATGCAGACAGCAGGGAAAATCAAAGAAATTCCTTTGGTTCCAGTGTGATGATGTTGAAATCTATTTCTCATTATTCTTGCCATGTTCTTGCATTGTAGTTCCAATGAAATGCAAAGGACTGGATTAATGTTTTGGAGGGTCAAAGCAGATGATTGGTCATTTTATGATTAAAAGTAATGGTTATACCTTCCATATGAGGGACAGATACAATCTATGAATCAAGCATGTATTTGCAGGTGTTATCAATTTAAACAGATACTGGGTACATGACTAACAAATCTCAGCACTTACAAATGCATCATTTGCCACACATTGTTACCAAATAATTGTGGAGGTATTTATTACAATGAAGAAAAGCAAATGAAAATACATTGTCTGCTTTAAAATCACATTACCGGAATAGAAATGTTAAACAAATTATAAGGTGGAACAATAACCTCCACCTCCTGTGGCCCAAGCCTTCTCTTCATGTTGCCTTAGTAGGGGTTCATGCCACCGTAACAAATATTCCTGGATAAGGGCCTGATCATAGTGGATTGAGAGGGATTGGAATAAAATGGATTATCTTCCTCTGAGTCAATATAGAGAAAATTATACTGATTGGACTGAGTTGACTTGTAATGGCATACTCAGTCTGGGATCCAGGGCGCTTGGATGGTGTCCGTTTACTTTTGTTCGCAAAACTAAGCAGGCCAGGCGAGCGTCCACCCAAAAATTAGTAAATAACTCTAAGATGCAATTAAACTAGGATGAAAGTAAATTTGGTAGCCCAGTTATTTTTTACCGCAATGGGAGAAGATTAGGTGATTTTCGCCTCACTGGGAACCAACGAGGAGGCAATTTAGGGGCCCTGATACTACTTTGAATATTTCATTGAGTCCCACACTAAACTTACTAGCATGGAACAACATTGCTGGCATTTTGTCTAAGCTGACTGACCAGGGCTGGACAGTTTTTATAGATCGACAGGTTATCTGCTTGTTACAGGAAACTTGGGCATTCAGGAGTTGATATTCCTCATTCAGTTAAGATGCCTTGCCATCAAAAAAAGCTGGTCGCCCATCAGGGCGTTTATTGATTTCCCATCAAGGAGTGCTGTGCGACGAGGAGAGGACGACACCCGCACTCCTGGTGCCAGTCCCAGAGGACAGAGAGTGTCTTGTCTCCCTCCTAGGAGACTCCCAGGGCCCCCCCACGAAAGAAAATGGTGACAACCCGAGTTAAAAAGGACCGCACCTTAAAGGACATGCTCACTAAAACCCCGGCTCAAGACCGCCCTGGCCTCTTGACAGACTCATTACCCCCGGAAGGCAAAGACGACAGGGAAGCACCTATTACATGCTCATACCTCGAGTCCCTATTCACCTTGCTTAAGGAAGATCTGCAGTCGATTAAGGGGGACCTGGCCTGAGACTTGCAAGGGGTCAGGAAGATCTGTGACATAGGAGATAGAGTGGACACGCTGGAATCAAACGAGATCACAAAAGGAGAAGAACTGGAGCTACTCCGGCAAGAGATAATCTGCCTCTCGGACAGACAGATAGATCTCCAGGTCCACGCCGAGGACCTCGAGAACAGATCAAGGTGTAACAATATACGGATCAGAAACATCCCAACGGCTGATGAGGCAGGGAGCATGGAAGAATACGTGAAGGCCCTCTTCGTCCAGATTCTGGGCGACACGCCGGAATCCGGCATCCGCCTGGACAGGATCCACCGTGTTGGGAGCCCCAAACATGCCGCCTCCAGATATTCTCGCATGAGTGCACAGTTTTCCCTGCAAGGAACGTATTTTGTGGGCCGTCATGGGCTCCGACTCGATGCTCTTTCGCGGTAGCTCGCTGCAACTATACCAAGACCTGTCGGCGATTACGCTGCAGAAAAGAAGGGAATTTCGCCCAGTGACCACATTCCTCAGAGAACACAATACCTTGTATACTTGAGACCACCCCTTCTGCTTGATTTTCACATGGGAGGGGAAAACTCGACAACTCAGATCCTTCAGTGCGGCTTGTGCCCTTCTCCAGATTGAGCAACCGGAAACGTCCCCGAGGGGGGTGGCCGGAGATGAGGCCAGGTCTGGCCGCTGGGAACGGCAGAGATGGAGAACGCGGGGCAGGGGGGCCCTGAAGCCTGATCCCGAAGCAATGGCACAAGAGAGAAAGGCGGTCCTAGAGAGCCTGGTGGGCGACCGATCGCCCGGGGGAGCTGACTGATCCAGCGCAATCTGCCTTCCCTACGGCTGGGGCACACAATAGACGCTATCCGGGGCCGCGAGAGAGGAGATCTCTAAGAAGACTTCAGACCACCAAGGACCCTTATCTCAGGTTTTCTCTTTGACGGGCAGAGACTGCTCAAATGGGTCTCCTCCTTCCAGAGACTTTGATTATTACTTTGGGGAGTTGTATCTTTGGGTTTATTACTTATACATGTTGGTTTGAAATGTACCACTATGTCGCACTGATGGCGGATGTAACTCTAGGGGAGACGGGGACACTACCACACCACTCTCTGCACTCGGGACTCCGGTGCTCTAACACATCACAGCTTGCTGGACGACAGGGCAGGCCACCACTTTATAGCACGGCCATTGGCTACCACTATGTCTGTGGGTGACACCTTAAAGATCATCTCCCTAAATGTTAAAGAGCTAAACAACCCAGCCAAACGCAAAGCTGATTTTTCTTACTTGGAACACACCGGGGCAGACATCTGTCTCCTTCAGGAGACCCACCTCCTCACGGGTGACTCTAGGATGTTGAAATCTAGATCCTTCCCACAGCAACTGTTCTCCTCCTCAGGGCGCAAGGTGGCAGGGGTGGCTATTCTTTTCTTGCGCACCTTACGAGGCTCAATAGGCCCTAAACTGATGAAACTTGAGGGTCATCTCCTGGTTTACCAAATACAATTGGGCTCACAGACACTGACACTGGGTACCCTTTATGCCCCTAATGAAGGGCAGGAACACTTTATTCGGGAGGCCTTAGCGGGGACCCTGACATCACAGGACAGACTAATGCTGATAGGGGGAGACCTAAACATAGTCTTCGACTCAAGCATGGACCGCTCTGTCCAGAGGGAGGGAGGGACAGGGTCACTGACGACAGATGGGCTCACTTGGATAAGGGAAGCCGGGTTAATAGATCTCTGGAGAGCCTCACACCCCACTACCAGGGATTATACATTTTAGTTGCACGCTCACAAATCCTACGTCCGACTAGACCACTTCTTAGGAACTCAAGATGTACACCAACTCCTTCGCGCGGTCGAGATAGAGCCGAGAACCCTATCTGACCACTCAGCGCTGATTCTGGAGCTACACAACCCCCAACACAGACTAGCATGGCGTCAATGGCGGCTCAGGGAATCGCTGTTGCAGAAACCAGAGGCAGTCATGCGACTCAAGAGGGTTATAAGCGACTATCTGGAAATCAATGACAAACCGGAAGTCCCACTCCCCATAATCTGGGATGCACTGAAGGCGGTCATTCGGGGGGGAATTGATTTCCCTCTCGGCAGCCGAGAATAGGCAGCGTAAGCTCAAACGAGCTGAACTTCAGGAACAGGTGAGAGAACTCAAACTCATTCACCACCGTACTGGGGCCCCCAGGGTCTGGCATCAGCTAGAGACTTCAAGAAAACGACTCGCAGGCTTAGACCTTGACCGAGCGGAATTCGCTTTGCTGCGTCTCAAGCACTCATTTTATCTAAACGGGAACAAGTGCGGTAAGCTATTGGCCACTAGGCTCAGAGCCCAACAGCAAGCCAACAGGGTTAGCTCATCATTACTCATCACAAGCTTTATTTCGACATAAAAAGTCATAAAAGCAGCATAGATCAAAGATAACAAAGCCAATAAAATATGTATGAATAAAAACAGATCCAATAAAAAATATACATTTGATCATCCTCTAATCTGATTAAAAAACAAACAGTAATTCATCATTTTGTTTAGCCACTGTGCAATACTTAGAGAGACTTTTCATTTCATTTTCTCGCTAGTTATCAAAAGTTAAAAGGAAATAAATAAAGTGCTTGTGCATGGTGATATTTAGCAGTAGTGCTATTAAGGCTTAAAAATCTTAGCTATTATCTATGCAATGAGGACTATGTCTTGCTTGCGAGCGCCTTCCACCGTATCCGCCAAGCTTTCCCCAGGTACTTTGCTACACAGCAGGATAAAAGGGGTCTAGAATCTGACTTGAGAATACGGAGTGCAATATGGTGCTCCCGCGTACCAAGTTGTCTACAAATCGGGCTCAACCATTTTTTCCGTAATGCTTTGTACGCCGGGCAGACAAACAGTAAGTGAGCAATACTTTCCGTAGGCGCTTTGCAACTAGGGCAGTGTTTTCCGTTGTTTACTGACCACTTTGCTATCATTTCACCCACTGGAAGAGAGCCAAACCTGAAATGCATATAAAGCATTCTGTCTCTAGGTACTTTGATTAGATCAAGGTAAGGCTCATAATGTCTACTTAATTTATGGAGGTAGAACTCAGTTGTCAACTTGCCCACATTAGGTCTATTGATCTCTCACTGGTCCACCCATTCCCAATACAGGCGTTTGAGAACGTCTCTCCTTGGGAGTTCCTGACTCGCCCAACAGCTACAAAGCCCGATTGCAGTTAACATTTTCTTGGTGTCACGTATCCAGCCTATTTTCCCCCCAGTGTCGAGGCTAATTACCTCAGAAAGCGACTCTGCGTACGAAGTAAGCTCGGGAGTCCTCCAGATACGAGCCCAAAAAAGCAGAGGACGCAACCTGGCTACATCACTTATTGATCGCCTACCCATATCCATTAATAGTGGAGTAAGGGGGGTATATTTTGGTGCTGTTATTAAATCTCTTAGAAATTTATATTCCGATCTCTGGAGCTCGTCAAGATTCTCGAATCCCCAGACTTCTGCTCCATAGAGGGAAGCACTAACAGCCTTGGTGTCATAAATATGGAGGGCTGGAGCTACGGGCCTAGTATGAGAAAGGCGGTGTTCTTTTACTATTGCACCTGCCGTGCGCTTATGGGCCATCAACATCTTTCCTAGATGGGGTTTCCATGACATTTTTTCAGAGAATCTTACACCCAGGTAATCGAAAGTGTCAACCTTTTCAAGGAAAGTTCCATCTAAGAAAGGGCCATTCCTACATGCTAACAGGGTTAGCTCCCTTCGGACAGAGAACGACGAAGAATTAGTAGAGGACAGCTACATAGCGGCCCATTTTAGGAATTTTTGCACGGCACTATACTCTAATCAATCAGTTACCCCTGAGGCTCTGACCAGCTATCTCCAGGACGCACCAGTAACCAAACTGATGGCCTCCCAAGCATCATCCCTGGATGACCCCATTTGTATTGAAGAGGTCATATCTGCTATAGAGAGACAGAAGCTGCTGAAATCTCCAGGCCCGGACGGATTCTCTTCCGGGTTCTATAAAACGTTTTGCAAAGAGCTCGCCCCAGTTCTCACCCGGCTCTTCAATAACGTGGTAGGCTCTGACTCCCTCCCGGCTTCGATGCAAGAGGCAACCATAGTTGTTATTCCAAAACCTGAGAAGGATAAACGGTCCTGCGCTAATTACAGCCTTATATCACATTTAAACGCAGACGCAAAGCTTTTCACGGGGATCCTGGCAGCTCGCCTTAATCCCATGATGCAGGGTCTTGTACACCCCAACCAAGCGGGATTTATACCGCAGAGACAATGCACGGACAATACCAAAAGACTCTTGTATATAATCGACAAGGCACATCGCAGGGAAGGCTCCAGTATGCTGCTCTCAGTTGATGCTGAGAAGGCCTTCGATCGGGTCCACTGGCCCTTTCTACGGGAGACACTGACACACTTTGGATTTGGGGAGAGATTCCGATCCTGGATACTCAGTGACTACGGGTCCCCGACGGCCACAGTAAGAGTGAACGGGATAGGCTCGAGAGCTTCCCAATACGCAGAGGCATGCGACAGGGCTGCCCGCTCTCCCCTCTCTTATTTGCTCTTTATATGGAGCCCTTTGCGCAGCTGGTGAAGATCATCCCTTAATCAGTGGGATCCCTTTAGGAGGGAAGTAACATCGCATTAGCCTATACGCGGACGATGACATGGTTATGCTTGACAACCCAGCTCAGAGCTTGGCTCCCCTACTACTCGAACTGGAGGAGTTTGGACAGGTGTCTGGATTCCATATGAATCTACATAAATCTCAGGCTCTTAACTTCACAATCCCCCCTCACGAGATGAAAGCATTGAAGCGAGCGCATGAGGTAGGCTGGGCGGCTGACTTTATCCCCTATCTTGGTATCCAACTTAGCCAGACGTTAGAGAGGAGAAACACCTTAAATTATGGGGCATTGCAGAGGTGCATACGCGCTGAACTAGATCAACAGCGACACTACCCGCTTTCCTTACTCGGCCTGGTCGCGGCAACGAAAAATACCACTCTCCCTAGAATTCTCTTCCTGTTCCAGACTCTACCACTAACCCTGCTGACCGGCACGATTGCGACCCTCCAGACTGCACTGAACCACTTCATATGGGCAGGCAAGCAGCCTAGAATGAGCAGAGAAAGGAGTTGGCTGCCACCGGTGGAGGGTGGTTTGGGGGTCCCCTGTCTTCTCTGGTATTATCAAGCTGCCCAGCATCGCTATTTCGTGGAGTGGTCCAGGGCCGAGTCAGAGAAGCATTGGCTGATCATGAATCAAGCCCTGGCGGGCACCTCGCTGCCGAGGGTCCCGTTCTTACCACGAGCCCATAGAGCACCTACCCTGTATGTCTCACCGATAACACGCTCTTATTAAAGGTGTGGGGCGATTGCGTTGGCAGAGGGAGATTGGCTACCCTGCCGTCCCCTCTGACCCTGATTGCCATCAATCCTGACTTTACACCTGGGTTGGGTTCATCATTTCAAGTATGGAGGGAGGCACCATGCAAAGCGATAGGCCAATTCTTCGACCAGGAAGGTGTTCTCTCTTTTGATGCGCTACGGGCAGACTACGCCATCCCCAAAGCCGAACGCTTCAGATACTTCCAAATTAGACATTGGCTAACGCATCCTTCAATGTGCCAGGGAGCAGGGAGATTACTGACACCTTACGAGAAATGGCTTCTAGGCAGACAAACAGACAAACGACTAGTCTTGCAGCTATATGTTCTGCTCCAGCCTAACTTGTCTGGGGATAAATCCCCTTCCCAGAAACTGTGGGAGGCTGAACTGGGCCACCCACTCTCCCCGAAAGAGTGGCACAACATATATCACCACGCCACCTATAATATGGTCAGCACAGAAACGACTGTCAAACTCACTTCCTATTGGTATCTCACACCAGTGCGTCTTCTCCGGAGGAACCCAGCCTTTACCGACACTTGTTGGAGGCAGTGTGGGGCGAAGGGCATGCTAACCCACATACTATGGGATTGTCCGGGGGTCACAGCATTCTGGGAGCTGGTTCTGGACGATATTGACTCCCAGTTCTCTACTCAGCTTCCCAGATTCCCATCATACACTTTACTGGGCCTACCCAATCCCCTCACGTATCCCCTTTCATCTCGCAGAGGGCACCAGATTAGCATAGCGCTTGGGACTGCACACCAAACCATCTTAGCCCTATGGGGAACAACCACTGCTCCAACCCACGTTGCCTGGCTTCGGCGTCTCTGGGACATACTGGGGATGGAGAAACTCACGCTTACACTCACAGCGCGAGGTGATACATTTAGAACCATTTGGCGCCCCTTCACAGCTTTATTGTCCAAGGAATTTAGGGAGCTGACTTGTCCTCGGTATTTACGGCTGCTACGACTCGCTGATCCTGCAGACACTTAGAACACGGAAACACCCAGGAGAGTACTGAAATGGCCCCATCACCATATATTACATAGCAAGTGGTACAAGAGGGGGGGCGGGGGGAAGGCTTTGGGGAGGTGGTTCCGGGGGGGGGGGAGTTACATTGAATTCCCTTTTGTCCCCTTTTCTCTTTCCCTTCCCGTGACAGGGGTTAAAAGTTGCAATATTATATTATGTATTGGAGAGACTTACTTCATGCAGTGTATTGTTATCTTAATATGCATTGGCGACAATAAAAAACATTTAAACCTAAAAGACATTGTTTTTCCTACCCTCTGTGAACTAAGTAGAACTAATGTCCCTATGTCCACAGTTGCAAACAACTTTAGTTCAGTCTGGTGGCCATATATCGAGGCTAACCCTGCACTTTTGGGTAGACAGTATAGCGCCTTTGCTGCTGCATTTAGCTCATATAGCAATACTGCTCCAACTGATATTCTAATTATTGAAGTACACGGTAACCTGTTAAATACCTTGAAAGGAATTATTTATAGGGAATGCTCCCATAAGCCTCAAATACGACCCAAAGCCACTCCATGGTATAATAAAGAATGTAGGATGGCTAAAAGTATTCTTCCGAATCCACTTAAAGCCTCCAGACAATCAACTGTAGCAGATGCAAGGATATTTTACAAAAGAACACTAGAAATTGTAGGAGGAAGGGGGAGGAAGGGAATTTGCAAGATCGTTTACATGCTGCAAATCAAAAAGAAACTAAGATCTTTTGGCATATTCTAAAGCACAGGAGTTTACATACTACCACTAGGGTCATGGCTGGACTGGGAACAGCAACCAACCCTGGCAATCTGCTCGACCAGGGGTGGGGGGTGCTAGTGAGTAGCACCGCTCTCGCTTTTGTTACAGGGGGCCGATATTGCAGCACTGCTGCAAAACCGACCCCCACAGGTCCAAAACTGGCCCACACCCTTCCAGCCCACCGTGAAAATGCCCTGTCCTCGCTACGGCCAGTCCGGCCCTGGCTAGTGTGCTTTGTTATAAACATCTACACAGCTGGGTTCAGAACTTTACCAGTCTTTACTACCCTCCCTCTCTAATAGAAAATCAAAACTGGACTATAGTCCAACAGGACTTTGTTGCTAGAACTGAGAGCAAGTATTCTGATTCCTTGACCTTCTCACTCGCTGATACTGTAAAGGCGATCGAAATGTTGAAGGGAGAAAGTCCACTGGGCCAGATAATATACCTGGTGATTTATATCACACAGAACCTAACATCTGGGCACCGTATGTTAATTTACTATCTAATGCTATAACTTCTGGAGCTACTTCTCCCGAAAACTAGTAGGGGGCTGAGAACATCCTCAGTTTAAAAAAGTGGGACGGGTATGATCCGTCTAATTATCGACCAATTAGTCTGATAGATAATCTACAAAAGGTCTTTGCAGGACATGTCCATGACAAGGCGCATGGATGGATGGAAGAGAATCAGATCCTGTCCCCTCTTCAAGCAGGCTTTTGTACAAAGATCAGCAAAGCAGACCAAGCTTTTCTCCTTAATTTATTGAAAGCTTGTGCCCATTCACAAACAAATGTATATGTTGCCTTTGTCGATCTCAGGGCAGCATTCAATCAGGTCCAGAGAGATCGCTTACAGAAGGTAAAGAGGAACATGTGAGCTCCTTAAAATACAGTGTCAATCTTGAGTAGACTGCATGAAGATACTTATGCACAGGAATGCTATGGGGCGAAGGGGGAAATGACTGAATGAATCCTTAAAAAGAGGAGTACACCGGGCCTGCATACCAGTGCCAGAATTAGTCTCCTTGTATATCAATGATGTGATTATTTTTTGCTGGATTGTAACAATGATTAACCAACACTAGATAGCATCAAAATCCCAGTCCACTTGCCCATGGGCCAACAAACCCTACTTAATAGATTCGTATAATTCTGTAAACAAACGGGTCTTGGATTAAATCTCAAGAAAACCAAATACATGGTGCTTAAAGAGTGTAATGACCGTAAGAGCAGACTGACTGTGGGAACTGAACTGCTTGAGCGTGTCAGCAACTTGAGTATCTGGGAATCAAGATAGCTGAACATTTTACATGGGGTCTTCAAGTCAAGAAGAGCAATTTGATTATCCAGCATAGATCAACGGCTATTCTGTGTATGTATAAAGCTACCAGGTTGAGATTGGTAACCCCAGCACTAGAGGTATATAGGATGAAAGCGCAAAATAGCACAAACAATCTTGCCATAGCAGAAAATAGATTTGTAGGGTCTTTGATTAATGTGCCTGACAGTACCCCACTCCAACCTCTTTTTATAAATATGAATTTAAAAAGAATTATGCGCCTAGTCACTTTGAAACCACTGTTTTACTGGCTCAGGATTTGGCATACACAAGAAGCAGTAGCTTACAGAAATGGCCTTAGGGAACTTGTATCCTTGGGCCGAGTTTGCATGACCCCTTGGCCGAAACATGTTCGAACCTGGCTCTATTAATTAGGCTTACATGAATTATTGGACAACTCCAACCTTATTATTAGATCTAATGTAGCCCAATTAAAATGTGTTTATTGAATGAATGTTATTGAGAGCTGCCAATTAACAAAGGTGGGCTAATAAACACATTTTTTTTTATATTAAGCCTGTTCCTAAATTACAGTGGTTTTTATATGATCTATATCCCCTCCTTTTGCAAAAAGCTTATATATCAGACTTAGATTGGGGACCTTACCTGTAAGTGGAACCAGGGCAACGTGAATTCCACTATATGCCCAGCTTGTGGTGCAGCACTGGACCTAGATATGGGATGGGGTAGCTGAAAATGCATTATGCCTATTTAGTATTTTTTGGGAAATCTGACACTCTAACTTCTGTTTTTCTTTTTCAACTGGGGGTAGAGTTTGTTTCATCCATCCGCTGATCTCTGTGTGACAGCCTTGAAGTTCATTGAAATGATCCAATGAGACACCCAGTTATATCACAACCTGAGTATCATTAGCACAATCCTGAAATTACAAGGATTTTTTATGAATTACTTAATCAAATTCCTAAACGCTGTATACAACCTCCTTCCCCTTGTCCCCACCCTTTACCATCCTCAATAGCTCACCTCTGTAGCTCACCACTGATTTTTTGAGGTCACCTTCACTTCCACTATCATCTCCATAACTCCATTTTGGCTTGCTCACCCTGGCCGCTCAACGTCACTGACGCCATTTGTTCAACATTTCACCACTGCACGAATTTGTCCAGGCTCCATGCCATCCATTATTACAGGATTACCAGCTCTTTCAATCTGTGTGCTTGGCAGATCTTTCAACTTGGGCACAGCTCATGCTTTGACTCACTATGATGAACTGAGTTGCATGTCCATCTACCACAAGGGAAACTTTAGAGAGTCTACATCAAAGTTGGGTCCTCTAGATAGTGCATCTTCTATGTCTCTTCTTGTGAATCACCACTAGTTGCTATGGCTGTGCTTGTCCAGATGGGCCCTGTTCTCCTCCCAGGTGTATGTATGGATATATGTGGGATTTTTATAGTGCAAGCCTGGCCAAAAGGCTGATGAGTCAAAGACTAAGATAAAGTCAAAGGATGATAGGAGAGGTAGCTGGTTTGAGGACTGTTAATGCATGGTGATGTAGTGTTCTTTAAAGAGGTGCCTCTTCAACTCTTTCCTAATTTGGAGCAGAGTTGGGGCAGTCCTGATGGATAATGAGATATTGTTCCAGATTCTGTGTGCATAGATGGAAAAGGCCTGCTGGCTTGATTTTTCTTTTTTACACTTCTAAGGGCCAGATGTAGGAAGCCAAATAGCGACCGCAAACGCCGAAATTCGCAGAATTTCAGCCTTTGCGATCGCTATTTGGCTTTGAGCAATGTAGGTAAGATTAAACCTACTCGCAAAATAAGGAATCGCAAAATTGCGATTCCTTATTTTGCGATTGCATTTAAGGAATCGCAAATTGCAATTCCTTAAATGCAATGTAAGTAGCACAAAAGAAAGTGCACTTTAGCCTTAAGGAATCGCTAATTACCACCAACTTCAAGTTGGTGGTAATTAGCGATTTCCTTTAAAAAAGCACCTTTTTGCTTTTTTAAAAGTGCCATGTGGCACACATTCATGCCCTTAGGGCATGTATGTGCACCACATGAGCACACATACACATTTCAGGGGTGCAACAGGGTGTCCTTTTGGAACCCTTGCACCCTTGAAATTGCGCCCGGAATTTGCGAGTGCCTCTTGGTTACTCGCAAAATGCGGGCGCAAATCCTATTAATTCCTATGGGTCTCTTGGCCCATAGGAATGAATGGGATGGTATTCCTTGATTGCGAATCTCAATTTGCGATTCGCAATCAAGGAATATTAAGGAATCGCAAATATTTTTGCGATTCCTACCTACATTCAATTTTGCGAGTCCTTAATAGCGATTCGGTAAAAATCGCTATTAAGGACTAGCAAAATTGAATTTACCTCCATCTGGCCCTAAGTCTGATACTGTAGTGAAGGTGAAGCTATGGGCTTCAGAGAAAGAAGTCTATGCCAGAGTCTACAGAATATGTCACTATTCTCAGGGCGTATTGGATGTACATTTTTACTTTAAAAAGATAATATGATATATTGCACTGAGCATTCAGTAACATATGTACTGCAACACCACATATGAGCATGTGTCAGGTACAGTGCCCAATGTGACTCAGTAATTGCATATGGGGCCCACCAGCACTTATTTTAGGGGGCCACCACTTATTTTTTTCTCATCTGACCCAGAGCAAGAGAGGAAAAAATACACAAGGGAGAAAGGAAGAGGAAGATAAACACAGAAAAACTATGACAAAGGTAGAAAGCAGGAACTTGCATGAGTGAGATAAAGGGGTAGGAAGTATCTCCTGATGGATTAAAGAGGCATGTGTGGAATTAAGACTACGTAGACTCAGGGGCATATTTACAAGAATTTACGCATCGGCGCGTTAATTTTCGTGCACCTTCGTCAGAGACCCTTACGATGCCAAGAATGAGCTGTATTCACAATACATGGCTCCATGGCACAAGGATCCATGGATGAGTCAGAAATACTGACTCATCTGTGTGCCCAATAGTTGTGCATTACTGTAGTTGGCCATATGGCTGACGCAACTACAGCAATGCGTCAAAAAACAGAGGCGATTCCCATTGTAAAGCCACCTTGTCAATTCCTACGCCTGGTTTGAAGAGGCATAGGAATTTTGACTCATTCAAGGCTTAGGGTGATGCAGTGAAAACTTGCAAATTTCACTGCATCAGTTCTAAGGGGCTTTTTACGAGGGAACGCCTTCCCTGCATACATTATACACAGCGCAGGTATAATGGGACACAGGCCTACACAAACTGACGCATTGGACCCAGTGCGTCAGTTTGTAAATATGGGGCAATGTGGAGCACTGAATATGCCACTGCTGCATAAAAAAAAATGGCGCAGTTGCGGTGCAAGCTTCTTGTAAATATTCCCCTTAGTATTTGGCATGCCCACATTCAATAGCGCTAGCCAAGGGCTTCTTAGTAAAAAATTGGGCTCCGGCGCTTATTTTTTTATAAATTGCATTCAAATTACATATGCTTACCTGTACTTTTTCCTCTGTCTTAATTGCTTAAAACAAATTGCTTGTCTTGAAATTAATTATTAACTCTCTGAAACATATAAAGACGTCATTCGAACCAGTGTTGTTACGCAAAATGATGCCCCCGTAGAATGTGATATGGGGCCCCTGAGTCTCCCATATCTCACAGATATTCATTGACCTTGGCCGGAATGAGAGCCCCCTGGAGGGTTTGGGGCCCTTCAAAAGGCAGGGGGCCCCCAAACCGCAGGGGCTTGTGTTACGCCCCTGATCCGAACTACAGGATGAGGGTAGTGGAAGCATTACATCTAATCCAATCGTCCTAATAAATACTGTAAAAATTGTGCTTAGATGTTTGATGGTTTTGTCACATATAGTGTAGCCTTCAGCGAACCATTTAATCTCTGCTTATCCATAATTCTACAAGGCCACTCTAAAAACGAGACGTGTCTTTATGTGATATATAATTATGGTTGTAATAAAAAGCGAAATTCAAAATGTAAATTGGAAAGAAAGACCCCGGGCAGCATGAACTTTCAATCTGTTTCCAAGCTCTTTAATTTTTCCTTTGCATCATTATTTCTGCCGTAATGAGCAGCACAGCACCGCGTGCATTCGCTCACGTGCACCTGCCAATTCTTTTGTTTTCACTTAAATATGATCCAGCTGCAATGGCATAACTCTAGCTTTCGGGAATATTTTGAAACTTTCTCCTCCCACGTTATTCTAATCTAAAAGGCAAACCAGTGTTTTGGACATTACGCTGTTTTGTGACTTCTCGAATAGCTGCGCCTGTTGAAGTAGTTACAGAATGTTGTGGCGAATCTAGAGGTGGTTTTGTGAAATGTAAATGTTTGTTTAAAAACAAACAACTATTTTACCCGTGAGCGAAATTTAAATACCACTCCTCTAGGTTTTCTTAACAGTTTGAAGCTCATGTCTAGCTTTTTGCTACACTTTGACGCAGACTTATTGGGTAATAACGCAATTATGCCCGGTCACGTAATTAAGAGTAATTTGGGGGGCAAAATTCAACTACGAGAACACATTTTAGCGAGCTTGAGCTGCTTATGTTCTGTTGCATTTTAGCGTTAATTTCTAAGTGGAAAATGCATCCTTGTGTCAATTTTTAGGTAATTTTGCGTGATTATGCTACAGAGAATTACGCAAGCTACGTCGACTGCTGCATTTTTGCTAGGGATTATGTGCTCTGCAGAGATTATACACATAGAAGGCTGAAGACCATGCACAGTGGGGGAGGGTGCAGAGGCTGGTCTCCAGCCAGGCCCACTCTTATGTCCTCCACTGGAAGCCATCACCCCCTGTGCATAGGCCATAATTCAGTTAAAAAATTGACTGCATGACACACAAAGCCTTACACCCCAACACCCCATGGTACATTGCACTGGAGCTATATGGCGCTAGAATCTAAGAAGCACCACGTCCTCACTATTGAAACCGCAGAAATTTAAGAAGAAGAAAACATACAATCGGGCCTTCTCTGGCATTGCCCCAAGAATGTGGAATTCCCTACCTTCTGAAATCTGAGTTAACCCTTCATCTGCGCTTTTCAAAAAGCAAGTAAGAGTGATATTGATGAACAAATGTCTGCTCTAGCTCCCAGGATCTCTACTACGTGGCACCGATAATGCACACCGGTTGCACTGGCAAACTGTTCGCCTGACTCTGTGGCCTGTTCTGTTTCTCTCCTTGGGACTACAGGGTGTTCTTCATCCCGCCTTGGTAATACTCCTTCCTGTACTGTTATTGTGGCTGTTATTATTGCTTATTATTGTGTGCTTTACTTGTTTCTCTCACCCTGATCATTTGTAAAGCGCTCTGATACCCTCTTGGGTCATGTTTGTGCTATATAAAACTCTAAATAAATATCTCAAATATAAATAAAATGCTGAGCAAAGGTGGGCCAAAAACACCCAACCCTTGACTAACCTCCTACCCCAGCTCTGTGTGGCCTCCAGATATGCGCAGGGGCTGGGTGGACCACAAGTCCTGGACTGGCTATGCTCCATCCATGCCACGTTTGGCCACCACTCACATGTGGCCATTGGACAAGAGTAGCAGTAATGAAATAAAGGCCCAGAGAAGGCCAAAGATTTGTAAATTCAGCATAAGATTTCTGAATCCTATGAAAATTCCCCCATTTTTTATAAGAATTATATTGGCGGGGTCCCTTTGGGTCCAAGTAAGTTCACCTCCTTCCTTATGCCATTTTACCTTTTCTTTTTCCCAACACTGTGCTTCGTGCACCATGTTTTGTAATAGATTCCACAGCAGAGATTTTTCTGTCACAGCCAGTCAATCGGAGTGCAAACTATGCAGCTGAATTCGAGAATCTGCAAGAGAAATCTAAAGCAAAGCTCTGTAGTCCAATGGTGCACCTCTATTTTATTAACTGGTTTGTGACTCCTGCTTGGATTTATAAATTTGTCATGGTTCCCTAGTTAACAGCCCAGATATCTCTAAAATGTAACCTCTTCATGCTCCACCCAAACACTTTTATAAAAGCTAATTTAATTTGTTGTAAATCCACCATTTTTTTGGTAGAGAGGAGAAAAGTATCCTATGGGAATTAAACAAGGAAATCACATTACAGAACTGCTCCTTTTTCTTGGTCCCGCTTGACAGATCAACAGGAAAGTTGCCATAAAGAACCCAAAGGGGATTTCCTTAATTTTTTAGAAAGTTTTGTGCAGATTCGTCAAAAGGTGACTAAGTTGTTAGGAAAACAAAGCATGTCTTTTTGATGGAAACTCTGAACCAACCATAGCTATAGAGCGCTGACACCACCTCTACACTATAAATAAATATATAAGCAAAGTCCTGCAAACTCCACCCTCAGTTGCTAGTGCAGGGTGGGTCCATCTATCTCTAATGCATAGTCATTGTACTGCAGGAGAATGCTTAGCATTTTTCAAAACAAAATTGGCAGACTCCAATTAGTTATTGAATTTTCCAACATTTTAATGCATTTGCCATGCCATTAATGAATCTTCCACTGTGAGTTGACTGCCTCATGAAGGAATGGGTTTTGGCTCACAGAGAGATAGAGTGCTAACCTAAAGAAACTACTAGGTTATGTGAAAGTATAGTTATACATTAAAAAGTTGAGTTTCAAGGATTTCCTGAACTTCCAAAGGCACGCTTGACTATGTAGTTGAATAGGAGTTCCAAAGCTTTGCTAAAGCTACTGAAAATGTTCTTTTTTCCAAAGATATGAGTTCTTAATCTTAGGGCCTTATTATGAGTTTGGTGGTGCGGGCCGCACCTCCAAACCCATGTTTGAACCACCCGCCAGATTAGGAGTTTTCCCCTGTCTGGCAGGTGGTTCTTTGGTGTTCCCAAATAGGCACCGCAATGGGAACGTCAAAGGCAGTACCTGCACGGCATGGACTGCTGCAGTCCATTCCGTGCAGGTACTGGTGTGCATGCACACAGGGGAGCACATGTTGTTCCCCCTGTGTGTATCCACACAGCGTGAGGCATCAAGGGGTCCTGTAGGACCACCTTTGTTTCCTCACTGCCACACTTTTCATGTCAGTCCCACCGCCATGAAAAGTGTGGCGGTGAGGAAGCCAAGAATATTGGGGCCTCAAGACCGCCGCACCACCGCCAATGATCTCTAATCCCTGGCGGTTGCGGTTGTCCCTGGACGGCCCGACCGCCCTGGTCGTAATAGGGTTGTCGGAAGACCGCCACTGCTGCGCTTTCGCCACTCTTAGAATTTGTAATAAAAAATTGTTTTCAGAATGCAGGTGCCGAATAGGTTTGGTACCAGGTAAGTTTCATGATATTATTATTTTAATCCACAGAGTTGACGGTCTGCTTTATTTTTAATCAACAGTAGGCGCCTGATTAGATTTTTTGGTGCTGCTAGAAAAATGGCATTTCCATAATCCAATCTTGATTAGATCACGTTAATAACTACTGAAGTTCTTAATTCATAGTTAAGATAAGGGGACATTTTGCTTATGGCTTTGATTTGAAAGAAGCAGGTTTTTGCCAATTTCAAGACCTGAGAATCTAAATCAAAATATGTGTCAATCTGGATCACCAGATTCCTAACAGACATAGCTGCCTCAGGAATGGAACCTTGTGCTGGAGCAATACAAATCCCTCATAAGAAGTTTTGGAAAGGCTTGCAGGAATTCCGTTTTACTGGGGTTCAGTTTTAGAGATTCAACTGACATCCCCCAGTGAGCCACTCATAGTCTTCTTACAGACTGTCTGAGATGGAAATAACCTTTATGCCTGGCAAAAGACCAAAAATAAGCTGAGGGTCGTCAGTATACATATGTATACAAAAGTTATTTTCATTTGATGGAAGAGCTTGGCCAGTGGATGCAAATAGATGTTAAAAAGAGGCAGAGAAAGCATCGACCCGTTGGTCATTCACAATCTGCAATAGCCACTGTGTAGTTATTGTTAGGTCAGAATTTCTATTGAAAAGGCATTTTTAAAATTTGATCCACGAATGGAACCCAGTTTCGTAGACCACCTGCAGATTAGCAGTCTAGAAATATCTAACTTTTTGATGCTTTCAAGCCTACCCTGAAAACCTTTTAAAATGCTAGTTTCCCTAAAATTACTGAATTGATTTACAGCAAATGATGCAACGGCACCCCGTTGAGTAACCTTTTACTGTCATGCAAAGTTTAGTGTTATCCCATTCATCTATTTTTTCTTAATCGGATATCAAAGATTCCTAAGGGTGTTAACATGCAATAAAGTTACTTTTTGAGCAGATTAGTCAAAAGGCACCAAAATTATTACGAAACAGAAAAATCCAACTTGTACTGAAACTGTGACCTAACCATTATTACACAGGCACTATCACTGCCTATTTTATATGTATATATATATTCTTTTGCTAATAAGATACTAACGTGCTTTTAAAAACCTCAGATATTCCCTGAAAAAATTCACAAAGTACTATTATGGTTAATGAAAAAACTGCATACGATTGACTTGCCCAGTTTTTTTAGATGTTCCAACCATAAATTGCCTGCAGTGCACAGCTACTTACCTGACACATGATGCCACAGATGATGTAACAAATGAGGTCATTGATGACATCTCTGATGACATTACAGATCAACTCATCATTGACATCATTGATGACACCACTATTTAAATGCATGATTATGTTTATTTGTACATGTTTTGGTATTAACTGACGTGTTATCATATACTGTTGTTTTTTTTAAATCAAATACCACCCCACCTTTAGCCATGCACTAGACCCACCAAATGTGATAAATTTAAATTTGCTTCTTCACTATGAATTCCAGCACTTTGATAGAGTCGGTTCTGTGAGTTCCGAAGAGGGCTTGTTTGGAAGAGGTGAGACAATCATCATACTTGGTAGAGGGACATAATTTAAGCTTTTTAAAGAACTAATCAGTGGGCCAGGACAACATCATATAGTTTCATTAGTCTTTCCTTAGGACAAATTTCTGATTAGAAGCCTGTACTCCATTTTAGTTGAATGAGGAAAATCTTATCATAAAACAGAGGATGACTAAACTTACTAAGAGAGGATGAAGGGATCTTGACAATCAATGCAGTGCCATTAAAAGTGAGGGAGAATGTTGGCAATCCTAGCGTTAAGGCAGTTATTCAGCCAATAAAAAATGTTTGCAAGGGAATAAATGATAAGTCTTCTGCTGCCAGGTAATTTATCACTTTAAAGATCATAAACATTTATTTACTAGCACTGGATGCAATATTCACTTTCTGTACTAAAGTAGATTATTTGACAGCAACAATTATTTAAATATTCTTTTCATTAGACTGCTAAACTGACTCTGTTCTCCTAACTATGGTCCTGATTCACAAATATTTCTTCTATCACTAGGTATGAATTAAGCCTGTCTGAACTTTGCATTAGCCCCGTCATTAAAACTTGCAAGAGAAACAGCATCTGCACTCAGAACTGCTACCCTTGAAGGGGATACATGCGATCTTCTGCCCACAGGCAACATTTAAGAACAAGGTTTCCATTTTTCATCTCATCCTGCTGCTCTCCCTAGATAATTCTTTGTAGTCACTGGTGCAGGGTCTGATTCAAAAGGTAGATTAAACTGTCTACACAAGTCAGTTACAATAGCTAACCAGCAACATAATGAAACTGAAGGAAATTCCATATTATAGTCATCCTCCTTCACATCACACTAGGTGAACTTATGTTATTTATTTTAAAAGACATTTGTATTAATTCTCTATTGTGAGTGGTATTATTTAAATTTTTTGTAAAATAATTTTTCTCTCACTTCTGAAGATAAAGTTACATGTGGATACATATCAGGTGTAGAGAGTTCAGAGCCGTCCAAAACTCTGCTGCCCTAAAGCCTTATGTGGTGGTGTAAAGATACACCTGTTGGAGGAGCTGGAGGAACCAAGGAAAGGGACATTATGGAAACACAGTACTGAATTCTCCAAGGGGGCTTCTGTGTACTTCCACCAGAGCATACAAGGGATGTCCAGGGATGCTGTGAGGTAAGTGACATGCCACAGTTTACAACACAAGCCAACAGTAAGCCAGAAGGAATATGCCAAATGTTAGAACGAGGTTTATCAATCATAATGGCAGATATCACAGCAATGAGCTCACCAGACCAGAATATTAGGTGGGAAATCCAGGGTACTGGGAGACCCGCAGGATACAAACTGAGGAATCAAAGGAGTACGCAAGGTACAAGGAGGGATTTAAAAATGTATACAAATGTACAATGGAGGGAAACATTGGCGTGCCCTATCTGCGATGGTCCTAAAAAATAGAAAACAACAAAGGTTCAGGGATAAAAGGTTGAGTGCGAACTAGTACAAAGCAGAAAAACACAACATGTTGATGGGCATCTGGCTCATCTTTGATAGGCCTTACATACTGACTCTACAGCAGTGCTCATAATAAGTTAGAATGTCTACTGAAACTACGTTGTGTGGTCTAGTGTCTGCATGAGCCTAATCTCCACTGCCCTACCTTTCATAGTTTCCAAGCTTTCTAGCACTATTAAACACTTGATGTGAGTTTTAGTTCAGTTCCAAGATATGAGAATTATTAAGAAATCTGCTTTACTGTTCACAAATAATATGGGAGTGATTCACAGAGGGCCTCTGCACTCGTGGCGGAGGCCCCGCAGTCGTGGGGGAGTCTCCACACTAAGGCGGAATCTCCACAATGAGAATTCAGTGTTGTTGAGTGGAGTGGCGTGTCGTAGAGTGGTGTGACATGGAGTGGTATACAGTGAAGTAAACTGTCATACAGTGGAGGTGGTTGCCATAGAGTGGAGTGACATAATAGAGTAGAATGGATTGTTGTAGAGTGCAGTGGCATGTTATGTCGTAGAATATTGTTTAAACAGAGGTAGCATGAAAGTGGCTGAACAGATTTAGATGAAATGTGTCAGAAATGTAGATTATGGAGTGTAAAAGGTCCATTTTGGTAATAGATTTAAAGTTTTTCAGTAGTCTTAAACTTATAGGGCTTGATTCACAAAGGTAAACTTACACTTTTATGTAGGTGTACAATTGTTTGCTATTTACAATGGTATTTTACTAGTAGTATCTTTACAACCTAGGAGTTTCTGCACTTAAACTGATAGGATAGTCCTATCTTTTAATGTGCGGAGATTCCATAGTCATAAAGAAACTGTTAGTAAAGTACCTTTATGAATAGCAAACAATTTAAACAAAAGTGTAAGTTTACCATTGTGAATAAGGCCCCTAAGGCAGAAATAGTTAGTGATATATTGGGCCACGGTATACTGCGGTAATTTCACGGTGTACCACGGTACATGCAGAGGACAAAACAGTATATGATTGGCTAAAGACTGCCATACTCCAATATTGTTTAGACCGCAGTTACTCTGCATTGTGGGTTTTAATCGTAAATATAGTATGGTACAGTGTTTTTTTTAATTACAAATTGACATTTGTAAAATGTTTTACTTTTTTTTTTTTTTGCAAATAGACTGTACTACACTATATTTTGCCTTAATACCAACAATGCACAATAAATGTAAAATTGAAGAAAATAAAATTAAAAACAACACTGTAATACACAATATTCCCCCTTAAATATAATGAAGTTGTGGTTTTGTAATATTTGTAAAATATTAAATATTGAAAAGTTTTAAGGAGCGCAGTAGTTTGTAGGTATTACCACGGTACCCCATGAACTTTTCTTTACAAAATCAACTCTGTGAAAATAGAAAAAACACTGCAGAGCAACATATTTGTGTAATATTTTTTACATATTTTCTTTTTTTAAAGCACTGTATTACTTTCTAGGTGATACAGTGGAACTCATGACTTGTGTCTATGACAAAATGCATTAGGTTTGAATTTTCACATGTCTGCACCGAATTAAAACTGCATTTGCAAACTTGACAGAGTGTCGGTGGTATTTACACTGGAGTGAGCGTCTCCACGCTGTATTGTGCTGGAAAGTGTGCCTGTATTGAAACAGGTTCCTCACCCGCACCCATGCTGAGAGGAACTGGATGGACAAAAGAAAAGATATATATATATATATATATATATATATATAAATATATATATATATATATATATATTATCTACTGGCGGTCGCCAGTAGATAGTTATAGTTAGGACCTATTTTCCACAGGAAATCCGCAACATTCTATTTGAAATAACTTTGGCGCCGGTTGACGAATCTTCGCGAAATTTTCAAACTTGTTGGGGCGCTCCAGTCCACTCCTATCCTGAAAGTCTCAGGGTGATTCGTCAAGCGGGGGCCGAGAAAAAGGGGGTCCCAAAACGTGTTTTCCCCATTCATTTTTCCATAGGAACCGTTAGTCGCAGCTACAGCCCGAACTGCTGAACGGAATTACACCAAATTTGGCAAAAAGGTAGCCCTTGGTTCAGAGTCGTGCCTTTTGCTTAAATGGTGTAAATCCGTTCAGTAGTTTCTGAGAAAATCACAAGTAAAATCACATATATATCTATGGCCGCGTCGGATCCGCGCACCCTGAGCGCACCCTGCGCGCACCGTCCCGATCACGAGCTGCATGCTAATTGGCTGTCAAGTGGCTGTCAACACTCCAAATCAGGAAGTGTTGGCAGCCATTTTGTCCCTCGGTAGAACCGAGGCAGAAGAAACAAGTGCGCAAAACGCACAAAGGGGGCAGGGTAGAAACACCCTGACCCCCTAGGTCTGCTCAGGGGGTCCCACAAGGACCCCCTGGGCAGAAAAAAGCATTTAAAAAAATAATAAAATCGGCGGGATGCGCTTGGATGCCCGCTCGATAAAAAAAAAATCGAAGCGCGGTCTCCCGCTTGATGCTATTTTGCCCCGGGTGGCCCAAGTCCCGGGAGCATGCGGGGTGGGTTTATATTTTATGTGGGGGGCCTCTAAGGCCCCCAAGCCCGGGGACCACCACCCCCGGGGCTTTAAATGAAAAATGGTGCGGGAGGGCTCTCCGCCCTCCCGCAGCCCCGGGACCGCCACCCCCAGGGCTTCTTTTTAAATATTAATAACCTGTGTGGGGGGCTCGAGCCCCCCCACATGCCCCGGGGACCGCAACCTCCCCGGGGCACTAATTAAACAAATGTGGGGGTCCGTTTCGGACCCCGAAGCCCGGGGACCACCACCTCCCGGGGCTTTGTAGATGTTGGAAGGGGGCCGCGCGGCCCCCTCCTGGAGCCTGTGATGGCCCTGGGGACCGCCACCCCCAGGGCCTGCTCCTGCAGTGTCCCGGGTGCCTACCCCGGGACACTGTAGTTTGCTATGACAGGACGGGAGCCTCGCGGCTCCCGTCCTGTCATAGCAAACTGCTTGAATTTTGGAAGAGAGAGCAGGAAACCTGCTCTCTCTTCCAAAATTCAAAGCAAATTGCTTTCCACATGGGGAGCTGCATGTCAGCAGCTTCCCATGTGGAAAGCTATGCCGGCTCCCGCAGGACGCGGGAGCCGGCGGGACCGTGGGGGAGTTGGGGTCCCCCACGGTCCCCAAAGGATAGGGCCAGCCCTGGGGGATGGGGTCCCTGGGGCAAGTAGTGGCCCGGGAGGGGGCCACATGGCCCCCTCCCCAAATTAGGAAGAAAAAAAGGCCGGCCTCGGGGATGGGGTCCCGGGGCCTAAGGAGGCCTGAGGAGGGGGCAACGCAGCCCCCTCCATGAAATTTAAAAAAAAAAATGTGCCAATGACTTGGGGGATGGGGTCCTCAGGCCGAAATTGGCCACGGGAGGGGGGCCCACGCGGTCCCCTTCCCGTTCTGTTTTTAAAAACAATAAAAGGCGATCAGGCCCTGGGGATGGGGTCCCCAGGGCCCAAAATAATTAAAGAAGGGGGCCACACAGCCCCCTTTAAAAAAAATAAAATAAAAAATCCGGCATCGCGCCGGAGGCCACGCCCCTCCTTGGCAGCACTCTGCAAACATGCCCCCTGGCGCGTTTGCAGAGGGGAACAATTCCCCTTGAATACTGGGGTCCCTGAGGGCCAACTAGCCCACCAGGAACCTCCAGTATGCACCAGGGGGCTGCGTTGCAGAGAGGTGTTCTGAGGCCACGCCCCTTTTTACACCTCTCTGCAACGCAGCTCTGTGGCGCTTAATGGAGGTAGCTGGTGGGCTAGTTGCACCCCAGGGACCCTCAGGATTCAAGGGGAGTTAATCCCCCGACTTAAAACGCGCCACGGGGCGCGTTTGCACAGTGGTGAAGGGAGGGGGCGGGGCCTGAGGTGACATGTGTGCAAACACGCCCTGTGGCGTGGTTTAAGTTGGGGGATTAAGTCCTCTTGAATCCTGAGGGTCCCTGGGGTCCAACTAGCCCACCAGGTACCTCCAGAAGCACCACAGAGCTGCGTTGCAGAGAGGTGTAAAAAGGGGCATGGCCTCGGACCACCTCTCTGAAACGCAGGCCTGTGGTGCTTACTGGAAGTACCTGGTGGGCTATTTGGGCCCCACGGACCCTCAGGATTCCTCAGGACTTAATACCCAAACTTAAAACACGCCACAGGGCGTGTTTGCACAAATGTCACCTCAGGCCCCGCCCCTTCCCTTCACCACTGTGCAAACGCACCCCGTGGCGCGTTTTAAGTTACGGGATTAGGTCACCTTGAATCCTGAGGGTCCCTGGGGCCCAACTAGCCCACCAGGTACTTCCAGTAAGCGCCACAGCCCTGTGTTGCAGAGAGGTGGTCCGAGGCCACGCCCCTTTTTACACCTCTCTGCAACGCAGCTCTGTGGCGCTTTTTCGAGGTACATGGTGGGCTAGTTGGACTCCAGGGACCCTCAGGATTCAAGGGGACTTAATCCCCCAACTTAAACCACGCCACAGGGCGTGTTTGCACAGTGGTGAAGGGAGGGGGCGGGGCTTCAGGTGACATGTGTGCAAACAGGCCCCGTGGCGCATTTTAAGATGGGGAATTAAATCCCCTTCAATCCTGAGGGTCCCTGGGGGCCAACTAGCCCACCAGGTACCTCCAGTAAGCACCACGGAGCTGCGTTGCAGAGTGTTGTAAAAGGGGCGTGGCCTCTGAACACCTCTCTGCAACGCAGCTCTCTGGCGCATACTGGAGGTATCTGGTGGGCTAGTTGGCCCCTAGGGACCCTCGGGATTGAGGAGGAATTAATTCTCCAACTTAAAACGCGCCACAGGGCGTGTTTGCAGACATGTCACCTCAGGCCCCACCCCTTCCTTCACCATTGTGCAAATATTCCTCTAAAATCAGCCGAACTACGAATTCCGATTTACTCACCTGTTATCAGGAGAGACCTCAGTGCTGCATCTTTGAGCCCAGTACTGATCCTGAAAAGTAATTTTAACCGTATTTACCAGTAACTTGAATTTCCTTCCATAGGCTAACATTGACTGGTTTTACTTGGAAATTCTTCTAAGTGTGGAGTTTTGGAACTTTATAATATTCCTCTAAAATCAGCCGAACTACGAATTCTGATTTACTCACCTGTTATCAGGAGAGACCTCAGTGCTGCATCTTTGAGCCCAGTACTGATCCTGAAAAGTAATTTTAACCGTACTTACCAGTAACTTGAATTTCCTTCCATACGATATCATTGCCTGCTTTTTGCTGAAAAAGTTTCTAAATGTCGATTTTTGAAACATACAAATATTCCTCTAAAATCAGCAGAACTACGAATTCCGATTTACTCACCTGTTATCAGGAGAGACCTCAGTGCTGCATCTTTGAGCCCAGTACTGATCCTGAAAAGTAATTCTAACCGTACTTACCAGTAACTTGAATTTCCTTCCATAGGCTAACATTGACTGGTTTCACTTGGAAATTCTTCTAAGTGTGGAGTTTTGGAACTTTATAATATTCCTCTAAAATCAGCTGAACTACGAATTCCAATTTACTCACCTGTTATCAGGAGAGACCTCAGTGCTGCATCTTTGAGCCCAGTACAGATCCTGAAAAGTAATTCTAACCGTACTTAGCAGTAACTTGAATTTCCTTCCATAGGCTAACATTGACTGGTTTCACTTGGAAATTCTTCTAAGTGTGGAGTTTTGGAACTTTATAATAATCCTCTAAAATCAGCCGAACTACGAATTCCGATTTAATCACCTGTTATCAGGAGAGAACCCAGTGCTGCATCTTTTAGCCCAGCACTGACCCTGAAAAGTAATTCTAACCGTACTTACCAGTAACTTGTATTTCCTTCCATAGGAATCCATTGTCTGGTTTTCAGCAGAAAAGTTTCAAAGTGTCGATTTTCACAAACTACAAATATTCCTTAAAAATCGCCTGTATGACTTAAACGCATTCTTTCAACTGTTTACGGAGATGCACCAGTGCTGGATCCAGGATCCACCACTGAGTAAGAAAAAGTAACGATAACACTACTTACCTGCTAAGTGAATTTCCTCCCATAGGATAACATTGGTGATTCTATGTGAAAAAGTTTCGAAGTGTCAACTTTTAAAATACAATAATATTCCTTAAAAATCACTACTGTAACCAAAACGCTTTTACTCAACTGTTTACAGGAGATGTCCCAGGACTGAATCTAGGATCCAGTCCTGTGGTTAGAAAAGTAATCCATAAAGTAACTAATTGCATTTAACTAGAAATTCACATTGAGCTCAATGTTGCATTGTGTTTGAAATTGTGTTGCCCATTGCAACAACTGTAACTACTGTACTTAAAAGTCTATTGCCTATTTGCAAAGTATTTAAACTAAAGTAATTCATTCTGAGAAAGTATATTTTGTAATGTAATGTATAATGTAATTACAATGTAATTTAAAAATAAAATATGTAAAAATAAATAGTTTTAAAAAATGTAGTAAATCAGTATCAAAAAAATAAATATAACAATTAATACATTTAAAAATTGTCATTTACAAAACCTTTGAAATTCACTGAAAAAAACCATAGGTTTCAGACATGTTATAGTTAGGAATTAGCATTTAAAAAACCTTTGAAATTCACTGAAAAAACCATAGGTTTCAGGCACGTTATAGTTAGAAATTAGCATTTAAAAAACCTTACAAATTCACTGAAAAAACCATAGGTTTTAGGGACAGTTATAGTTAGTTGGACATTGCACTCGTACAAAACCCGTGAAATTCCCCCGTTATAGTTAGTTCAGCTAACTATAACTCGCGCCCCGCAATGCACTGCTGATGACGTCACATATTACATCACTCATGACATGGTCAGTGACATCACTGATGACATCACTGATGACATCTCAAATGACATCACTGATGACATCACTGATGACATCATCCACGTGATAATTTCATGCACCTCCTCACACCCTAATATAACCTTTGATACACCCACTCTAAATTACAGACTGCCATTCGCAAAACCATAGACACTCCAACACCAATAACTACATACCCACTCACTGATTCTTAGGTCTACACACACATCCACTCACTCACCCGTACAGTCACTCATACTTACGGTCACTCAGTACAGGACTATCATATGCACTCATACTCCTATATAGACACTCAAACACCGCCACTCATCCATAGAGGTACTCACACACCTAGTCAGTCATGCAAATAATTAAACACACTGCCATTTACTCACCTATACAGTTATACACACACCAGCTCACTTACTCATACAAATACTAGCACATTCTTACGCTCTTATACAATCACTGATACAAGCACACACTCATCCATACAGTCACTCTCACAATCACACACTCTCGCTTATAGCTATTTATATACTCCAACACACATATATACTGCCTTTCACATATGTAGTTACTCACACATGTACCACTGGGACATACATTCACTCACTAACACACTCTTACACACACTTACCCACCCATACAGTCTATCACAGATGCACTCTTGAAACCATCCACCCAGTGAATCACCCACTCACACATCTATGCACAGAGTCGCACACACCCCACCCACACAAACACTCAGGCACCCATACAGATACTCAGACAACCAATCAATAACTCATATAGACACTCATGTAGCTATTCACAAACCCATGCAGCCACTTACACAGCAACAGACAGACGGATACAGACATTCACCCAGTTTAGTCACTAACCCATGCATTCAGTAAGATACGTTTAATCACTCACTTATAGAGTTAGTCACGCACCTACTAAATCATCCATACAGACACTTATACACCCACTCATTCTTCAATACGCCTTTCCCTATATATATTAAAAATATTTAAACTTTACAGAAACAAACAGTCACTGGATGATGTCATCAGTGATGTCATTTGAGATGTCATCAGTGATGTCATCAGTGATGTCACTGACCATGTCATGAGTGATGTAATATGTGACGTCATCAGCAGTGCATTGTGGGGGCGCGAGTTATAGTTAGCTGAACTAACTATAACGGGGGAATTTCACGGGTTTTGTACGAGTGCAATGTCCAACTAACTATAACTGTCCCTAAAACCTATGGTTTTTTCAGTGAATATATATATATATATATATATATATATATATATATATATATATATGTAAACACAATGAGGTTCAGACAGCCAGAGCGCTCAGCAGCGGGTGCAGGCGTGAGGCCGAACCCGTGGCCTGTAATTAATTTTAGAACCAAGAATACGCCGCTCTCAGGAGTCTTCTTTTGATGTTTTAATTGACAAACAGAGCCAGTCTGTCACACCGACGCGTTTCGGCCACGCAGGGCCTTGCTCACCGTGAGCAAGGCCCTGCATGGCTAAACGCGTCGGTGTGACAGACTGGCTCTGTTTGACAATTAAAACATCAAAAGAAGAATCCTGAGTGCGGCATATTCTTGGTTCTAAAAAAAATAACAAAAAATATATATATATATATATATATATATATATATATATATATATATATATATATATATACATACATATTAACTCCTCATTCAACTCCAACAAAGAGAACTTCCATCACAAGGTGGTGGAATGGCTTGTAATGGAGCAAACCCGGTAGCAAATTCACCAACTCCAAAGACCTCCCAAAAAGGAAGCGCTGTCCACACATGGCAAGCTCAACAACAACAATAGGGCCTGCTATACTAAAACAGATACAAAATGTTATATAAATTCCATTCTTGAATATTGGACCAGGTTGGAGGAATAGAGGGATAGGGGTCTTCTGGAATTTGAAGAATACATTTATCTCAAAACGGAACATCAATGTAGCCCTATACTGTACTTACTTCCCAAGATACATAAGAATAAGGCCAACTCTCCAGGAAGACTGATTGCTTCATCCTTGGGTGTGCTTTTGAGAATACTTCTAATAATGTGCATTTTCTCCTGAGAGATGTTTTTACTGCCCTCCCATCCTATATAAGGGACACTAAAGATTTTCTTAGCTACTTAGAAGGTATAGAATGGACCGATGATTTGTTGCTGATGTCTCTGGATGCATGCTCCCTATATACTAGTATTGTGCAAGAACAAGAGATTGAGGCTTGTAGACATTTCCTAAGAAGTAGACCCATTTATTTGTTTGCTCATTCTAACATGCTCTTAGAGATGATTAGGATCTGTCTGCAAAACAATGTTTTCATGTTCAATGATCAATTATATAAAAAAAAGTCTCTGGGAATGTGATGGGAACCTGCTTCTCCCCATAGCTTTGTAAATCTCTTTACGGGCTGATGGGAGTGGCAGGTATCCATCAATCTTGATACTATGGAAGATATGGAGAGGGCCATCATGTGGCTTTGCTACATTGACAACCTTTTCATTATCGGGAGTGGCACGGAACAATCAGGAAAGGATTTTGCGGGTGGACTGAAAAAGAACAATCTGAATATGGACTTTACCTACACGATAAGTAAAAACAAACTGGAATTTTTAGATGTTCTAGTCACACTTACAGAAAACAGACTTAGTACCACATTGTACAGAAAACCCACTGTAGGGAACAGTGTTCTGCATGCCCTCAGTGGCCACCCTGAAAAGGTTAAATGGAGCATTCCGTATGAGGAACTGTTGAGGGCAATGAGGAACTGTAACTCTACAAAAGCTTATGCCAAGGAGGAGACCAACATGATAGAGAGATTTAGAGAAAGGGGCTACCCAGAGTGGGTTCTTGAGAAAGCCAAGACCCATATTAAGACCTCCCTGAATGCTATTCTTTTTTATAACAAGCCCTCGGTTGGTGAGGAGAAAGAGACAACAAGGTTTATCAACACTTTTAACAACAAATCAAAAAGGTAGCTAGTATCATGTGTAGAAACTGGAACATTCTCAAATTTGACTATTCCATAGGAATATAGCATGCTACAACGCATGCTTTTACATCGCGTTCCATAACAACGCGGTCATTACAACGACAGCGTTGTTAGAAGGCAATACCTTTACAATGCAAGTCATTAGATCGACTTGCACTAGATGGCGCTCCAACATTAGGAATAGTATAATTTACTATTCCAACTCCACCCTGCGCAACAGTAGGGAAGGTGTTGGAATAGTAAATCATACTATTCCTTAGGTTGGAGCGCCATCTAGAGCAAGTCGATCTAATGATTTGCAATGTAATGGCATCGCGTTGTAACAACGCGGTTGTTGTAACGACCGCGTTGTAATGCTAACGCGATGTAACAACTGCGTTGTAAAGGTTGGTTCCCATTCCATTGGCCATCTATTAGATGACAGACCCAGCTTTACTTACAAGAGGGGTAGAAGTCTGAGAGACCTTATGATCAAGAATGATATCAGTAAGACTTCCAATGACAATCACCTTAAGGGTTTTGTTCCCCTGTAAGAATTGTAAGCCATGTAGGACCAGTTGTGCCAAAAAAATATTTAACTGTGCCCTATGGTAAAGGCATTAGAACCATAAACTAATTTCTGACATGCAAGTCTCCTTTTATTATATATGTCTTGGAGTGCCCATATAGGAAACAATCTGTGGGTAGCATCATCCATCCTGAAAGAAGAGAATTTTAGAACATCTGAGAGATATTGATAACCCATTACCTTATGGCTAGACACTTTCAGGAGACCCATTTTAGTGATAGAAGCAGACTGTCCTCTTTTGATACAGAACATATCCCTTGGAACATCAGTGGGGGCAACAGGGAATTCCCCCTGAGACGGGAGGAGTCTAGGCACATAATTGATTTGAATATCAAAATACCGGAGGGATGGAATACCGTCGAGGACCTCAAAGTACATCTGGGTTCCAACTGACTGCTGTTTTCTGATGCCTCTTGATCACTGTTCCATTAGTTTAGTTTGACAGTTAGCTTTGTTGCTTTCTAACAGTGTTGTTGTTGTATTTAATCCATTGTTTTGATATTTTTTTATACCTTTTCCTTTTTCTCTCTTTTTTACTCCTTTTGAGGACAGGTTGGGACCCTTACTTTTGGTGGAGTGGTGCCCTACCCTTTCGCCTTCTACCACAACGGTAACTGGGTTACTCCTGTTCAGATAAGAGACTCTGATTATTTGTGATTTTTGGGTTTTGGATTTCTGAACAGGGGTGGATAAAATGCTTGTCTACACAGTTCTTTTATCAGTGTACATTGGGAGAGTTCCCCTTATATGAGTTAGATCTGGTTTTGTTTGTGTTTCTCTTTTTTCTTTATGTAAATTTTATTTTGTACCTGGGAAGTTATGAATATGCCCACTGGGGCCACATGTATTGATTAACATGTGAGAAACATAAGTAGTTAATTGGAGTTTGTTTTTCTGCTTGTTGATGTTTGTTTTATGATGACTGGGGCTATATTTTGTATAGCATCATTTAAGAGGGAACAGACTGTATATAATCTTTTCTGTATTTTACAACATTGTATTAGATGCTACACTTGAAGAAGAATTGATTAACATTTTCTTCTTATACAGGAACTAGTACTGGTTTAACTGAAACATACCAGTAGAAGTATATTTCCTTATATAATTCTAAGATGGTGCCCACAGTATCCACAATAGCTTGTGCCTTTTGGGTCCGTGTCTATGTCTATTATTGTAAGGAGTTCTTATCACGTGAGGAGAGTACTGTAGGTATGTGATCAAGGCTGAGTTACCGAAATGTGTCATGGACAGTTAATTGCCAGAAATAAAGAACTAATTTTGCACTCTATTGCCTTGTGTGGACAGTGCTTTGAGATATATACATTAATATACACACACACTGAAAAAAACAAAGGTTACAGGGATTTTATAGTTAGGCTCAGATTTCACTCATACAAAACCATTGAAATTCAGCAGTTATAAATACCTGAGCTGGCGTGGCCGCGACATCCACCAAGATGGCCGCTTCCCTGTGAAGATCCTACAACGGCAGCTCAAATCAGCCTGTCAAAAGCTGCCCAAGAACGAATGAATGAATTAAACAGCACTTCTAAAGCGCGTAGCTACCCGGAGGCATCCCAGCGCTAAGGCGGTTCATAGAAGCAGAAGGGAACACCTAGGGGAAAAGCCACGTCTTTAGCTGTTTGCGGAAGGCCAAATGGTTGGGTTCCTTCCGCAGAAGCAGAGGAAGCGAGTTCCACAATCTGGCGGCATTGTAAGAAAAGAGCCACCCGCCACTTCTGACCTTTTTGATCCTGGGAACAACTGCTAGAAAAAGCTCATCCGAAAGCAGCTGCCTATTAGCCCGATAGGGCCGGACCAAGGAGTGATTAATTGGAGGACCATTCCCTCCAAGCGACCTGTGAACAATGCACAGGGCCTTGAAGCTGATTCTCTCCTGAATAGGAAGCCAGTGGAGGGACCGCAAAGCGGGCCTCGCAGAGTGACGACTCGGGATCCCCATGAGCATTCTTGCTGCACAATTCTGCACTATCTGGAGTTTTGCGATTGCAGAGCTTGGCGCACCTAGATATAGGGCATTGCCATAGTCAATCCGAGACAAAATGAGTGCCTGAATCATCAGCTTTCTACCCAAGAAGGGGAGAAGGGGGAGCACTTTACGGAGCATCCTAAGGATGCCAAAGCAGGAGGCTGCAACCTTCCTGGCCTGAACTTTAAAACTGAGGTCCTGGTCCAGCCAGACACCCAGACTCTTTATCTCTGTCTTTGGAGTAGGGGCCGGGCCCATACAGACTGCCACATTGTGCTTGCTTTAAAACAAATAGGATCTCCAAGAACCATAAGCTCGGTCTTGTCGCCATTCAGTTTCAAATGCGACAGGTTCATCCACTTGGCGACTTCCTCAAGGCAGGGGCGAAGGCCCATGGACACCTGGTCGGGATGATTCAGTGCCACAACCAATTGGGTGTCATCAGCATAGGTAACTATGTGAACCCCAAAAGGACGCACAATATCCACCAGCGGAGCCATATCAACATTAAAAAGAGTGGGGCTCAGGGACGATCCCTGAGGAACTCCACAATGAAGGGGCAGAGCTTTTGAGATAGCCTCGCCCTCAAACACCTGGAAAGATCTTTCCTCCAGGAAAGACTGCAGCCACAATAAGGCTGTGCCGGTTACCCCCAAACCTCTGAGTCGGTGAACCAAGATTTGGTGGTTAACCGTATCAAAAGCTGCGCTCAGGTCTAAGAGAATCGCAGCTGAACATCCTCCTGCATCAAGGATCTTTCTGGATTCATCGACTACTGATAGTAACGCAGTTTCCGTGCCTTGGCACGTGCGAAAGCCCATTTGAGAGGAGTGGAGAAGTTTATGGGACTCCAGGTATGTGGAGAGTGTGAGGTTGACATGTTTCTCCGCTATCTTGCTGATCCCCGGAAGGAGCGAGATGGGACGGTAGTTGCTCAAAGAGTCTGGGTCCAAGTTAGGTTTCTTCAGGAGAGATTTTACCATTGCCCTTTTCCACAGGGGAGGAACTATACCCATGGAGAGCGAGGCATTGATCATGTCAATAATGGTTGGGGCAACTGTGTTGGCTACCTGCTTCAGAATATTTGGAGGAGCCGGGTCACATGGCGACCCACTCTTAACCAGTGTTGAAATAGCCTGGAACGATTCCCGGTTCATAGGAAGAAAGGCCTCCAAGGAATGTCCCAAAACCGGCAGGCCAGAATCCTCCTGGTGGAGGTTGGAATAACTGTCGACCGAGGGGAAGGAGGAGTATATGATTTGGATTTTATGATAAAAATAATCTGCATGTTCATTGCATCGACGGCCTGACGCATCCGGAATGTCTGGAGGAAGAGGGGCTTTAAGTAATTTTTTCGCAATGCGATAGGTTTCCCGTGGGGAGTTGGAGGCCAGGGAAATCCTCTCCTCATAGTACGAAGCCTGGGCCCTTTTGATTTCTGCCTTATAAGTTCTAACTGCCTCCCTGTAATCCAGTTTCTTGCTGGGGGAGAAATCTTTCCTCCACGCTCTTTCGAATTTTTTGCAGCTCTGTTTTAACTCCCGAAGTTTGGGGGAATACCAGGCCGTCTTATTGGGCCCTTCTTTCATCTGAATCAGTTTTTTCGGAAGGACCAGGTCGAGGGTGCCCTCTATCCGGCTGTTGAATCTATCATTAGCAACAGCCGGATTGGTGTTCGGGGTTGGCTTCGACCTTTCCAATTCCCAGACCCACTTATCTAAGGGGAAATTAGTCCAGAGACGAGACAAGGCTCGCGTAGGTCGGGTGTGGGGAGCCATACATATAGGGGTCCATGAGAGCGGAATCAAAGAGTGATAAGACCAGGGTAGGGGAATGGGTTCTTTCCCAGTTATTTCCTCCACGTTGGAAAATATAGGGTCAAGGAGGTGTCCTTTGGCGTGAGTCGCGGACAGAACCTTCTGAGTGAGCTGATATGCCGCAAGATCCTGGGACAATTCTGTTGCGGTTAGGGAAGTGGTGTCATCAAAATGCAGATTAAGATCTCCTAACAAAGACACATCCAGAGGGCTTCAATATGTGCGTGGAGAACCCAGGTAGCCCGGACACGCTGAAAGCTGGGAGAGGCTCGTACCTGCTGCATTAAACTCTGAGGACGGAGAGAGTACACCCGACACGGCCTCGGAGGCCCAGCGGTGACAGGGGCCTTGGGCGAGCCTGAGGCCAGGATCGTCCAATCCTGCCAGGTCAGACGCCGCCCTCCAGTAGTATCCCCTCACTGCGGTGCCTTGTTGCTTTTCCAATGGCACCCGGCTGCGCAGTGCTCAGGGAGATGCTCCCTCGTTGGAGAGAAGCACCTGCCAGCACAAGAGCGAATGAGGATGTGGCCAGCAGCCCCGGCAGCCGCAGCTATCCGGTGAGCGGCCTGAGGGTGAACCGGGCCGCTGTGAGAAGTGGCGGAAGATGGCCGCGGGATCTCCCGAGATGACACACTGAGAGCGGAAGATGTGGTAAGTCACGCACACCCTCGCACCTGCTCCAACCAACAAATTTGCCAAAGAACTATTATGCTGGAGTGCGAACCGAGCCCAGCTCCCATCCGAGCATGCTGAGCTGTGTGTCATTGCGCTAAGGCACCGGAGCGCCCTGGACACCTGCTCTTAGAGTCTATAAAATCCACGAGGGTGGAACAGACATAAGACATTTGGACTATCTCCTGCCCCACTACCAGTCACCTCCCCGAAACCAACCCGCCATTGAGCAATCCGTGAGAAACAAGTAGACACCGGGGAGACAGGACCAGCCACGACCCGGTCGGAGGCCAATTGACCAGAGACAAGGCTGATGCCTAATCTGCGTGGCATTAGAGGGAATACAAGGGCCTACTCCCTCACACTGAGGCAGGGAAACAGGGAAGCAGAGAGCCCTCAATTCCCAGATACCGACCCCTAGCCACACCTATTTTCAGAGATCACAACGACCACTGAGGGGGAGCGGACACAAACACAGCTGAGCTACCACCACCCCCCATTACCAGCCGCCACCTTGAGACCCACTGGCCACTGTGCAGCACACGCGAACACATGGGCACTAGGGGGACGGGGCCAGCCACGACCCTACCGGAGGCCAAACAGCCATCGATTAGACTGGCGCCTAGCGGATGCGACATTAAAGGGAGCACGTGGGCCCATCCAATCATACTGCGACATGGGAAGCAGCAGAGGGAGAGCCACTTACTCCCTGGCACCGGTCCCACCGTAACCTTCTCTATCCTAGTGAGGAGACCATAGCAGAGCCACACCATGGGCAGAACAGACCCCAAACAGGGGTGACTCACTTTAGACCGCACAAAGCCCCCGGAGAGCAGTGGCGCTCACTCCAACATGGATGAGCCCATGGATAGAGGCCTGGGGATAGCCAGCACTGATAATATGGCCACCATCATGGCAGGATTCAGCGCAATGGATGCATGATTCGACACGCTAATGGGCTGACAGGCTGGGGGAATGACTGTACAACCAAGGAATACGGCTAGAGGGTGCTGAGCAGAGGATATCGGATTTGGAGGACGCCTACTACTACTCAGAAATGTACTGAAAAAATGGAGTGAGGGCTCAAGCAAGTGGCCATAAAAATCAAAGATCTTGAAGCTAGATCATGCGGGAATAACATCTGCATTGCAGGTATCGCAGAGACAACTAACACGGGTCGCCCCAAGATATTTGTGGAACAACTACTAGTTGAACTTTTTGAAAGATGTAGCTTTTCCACCATGTTTCGGTGGAAAGGGCACATCATTCCCTGGGTCCTAGACTGCCAGAGGGCACCTCACCACGATACATCATAGCATGCCCGCTCAATTATGGAGACAGAGACACTGCCCTCTGACTAGCATGTGAAAAAGGCCCACTCAGGTATCTAGGCTCCAATGTTTCGCTGGTTCCGGATTTCGCCCCCATGGTGCAAGAGGGCAGATGTAAATTCACAGATGTTAAGAACTCACTGCACAAATTAGGCGTTCACTCTGCCATGCTATACCCGGCACGCCTACGAATTGAACATAAAGGAATCATAAAATTACAGATACACCAGAAGACGTAGAGGCCTTCTGCAAGGAGATTGGGGCAAAATCCCCGCCGGCGAGGTGCTCAACGTCCCTGTGCTTTGGAAAAGACCATTGAAGACACTCCCCCCCCAACAACTCTCACTGCCACAAACCACGACACAGAGGACCTGGGGGATCCAGGTACAAGTCATTAAACGGAGATACCCCCTTTGACTTTATGTGTTCTACATCTTGAATCTCTTCATTTGATGCCCACAATCACTCTCCCACCAAAGGTTGCACGAACACTGAATAAAAACCTCACTTTCAGACGAGCCATCGAGAATGGAGCGCCGCTGCGCCCCCATGGTGATCACTACCTGTTTCAAATTGGGAGATATTTTGTTTATACAACTAGGATTCACTGGATGATGTTTAATTTGGTGTGGGAGGGGGTTGTTTTTTTGTTAGTTGGAGTTAGCAACTTAATTGTCTTTTGCTATTTCGTGGAGTATCACACTCTATTTCTGACAAGCTACCTCTCAACGTATCCGCCTGGCCAGCTTCTATCCTGGCTCACCACAGAGATCTATGTTGCCCAAGGGACTAGTATTCACCGCTATGACCTGGAATATCCGTGGTATCAATAATCCGAGAAAAGGTAAACAGGTGCTTTCTTACCTACAGAGGCATAATATCAAAATTGCTTTCGTACAGGAAACGCACCTATCCCCCCAAAAAGATCAAACTTTCGCCAAGCAATGGGGCTCCCACCGTTACTACTCCTGTCACAGCTCGTACTCCTGAGGCACATGTATACTCGTCCATAGGAGTATTCCATTCATTCGACGGGCGCACCACGCTGACCCGAATGGGCGCTACACACTACTCCAAGGTACCGTAGCGGACCAAAGAGTCCTATTGGTAAATATCTATGCACCTAATATAGACGATCTCGAATTCTTCCATGACTTTTCGGCCGGGATGAGCAGTTTCGACGCAGACCATGTATTGATAGGAGTAGACCTAAACATGCCACAAAGTTTGAGGGCAGACTCAACCATTATCCAACCCACTGCTAAACTTCGTGCCGGAGGAGCCTTCCGACACATAACAGATGCATATTATTTAATAGATATCTGGTGCACGAGCCATCAACACACACCTGGACACACATTCTACTCATCCCCCCACTCTATATGGACCCGATTGGACTATTGGTCCCTATCTGAAAGTGCTGCCCTATGGGTAACCAACGTCTCTGTCCTCCCTCGTACGCTATCAGACCACAGCCCGTCACGCTCACATTAGAAATCCCATATGGGTGCCCAGCTGCATTTAGCTGGAGATTCCAAGGAGATACCCTAAAAGACCTCGTGTTTCGAAGCGAGCTACTGACAGCCATCACTGAATACTTTACACTTTACACCGGCACAGTATCCACCCAAGCCTCCCTTTGGGAAGCTTTTAAAGTATATATTCGAGGGGTGTGCATTTCAAAACACACCGGAGCTATACGCGACATCCGTAATTAATTGCAGCACGTTGAGAACGAACTGCGAGATCTAGAATGCACCATCGCAAACACAGAGGCGAGCCAGGTAAAACAACGTGCGGATCTACTAGGAGAATTCAGGGACCTAGCTAATCAGGAGATCTTATACAAGGGTAGATATATCAATGCCCGTCGATATGGGGAGGGACAGAAGCCTGGAAGGACGTTGACACGTCTGCTACGCCCTGACCCCCAGCAGGAGGACTACAAAGCGGGGCTTTGCTCTGATGACGGTACAGTCTTCAGTGGGGGGAAAATATCCTGCAAGAGTTCACACGCTACTATCAGAATTTATACACAGCTCGCACCACTGGAGACCACTCCGAGATTGCCTCGTACCTTGAGGAGATCGTGATGGTGTGGCTGTCGAAAGCCCAACAGGAGTTCTTGAGTGAACCTTTCACGTTGGAGGAGGTAACTCAAGCCATTACGGCCCTGGATGGATCCAAGCCATCGGGATTGGATGGGCTGACAGGAGCCTTTTACAAAGCTTACAAGCAGCAGCTGGCTCCGCAACTCCTAACAGTATACAATGAGACACTGAGTACAGGTAAATTACCGCCTTCGCTTTGAGAAGTGGTACTGAATGTAATGTTAAAGCCAGGTAAAGATCCTAGCCGCTGTACCTCATATCGCCCTCTCTCATTGTTAAACCTAGACAACAAAATCCTAGCCAAAATATTAGCTACCAGGCTTTCTTTGCTGATGGAACAGATCATCTCACTGGCTCAATCCAGATTCGTGCCACATCGTTCGACGTTACTGAACCTCTGCACTATATTCTCGATACTAAACAAAGTCTCCCCCACCACACCTGCATGCGGGGGGCCCTATTGGATGCCGAAAAGGCATTCGACTCACTGGAATGGCCCTTTCTATTTGCAGTTTTACGTAAACTGGGCATCCCCACCTTTCTTGGCCTTGGTTAAGCTGTTATACACCGGGCCCGTGGCATGCCTACGGATATACAGGGCGCTCACGGATGCCTTTCCTATATTCCGAGGCACCCAGCAAAGATGCCTCGTGCCCCCCCTGATTTTCATAGCCCCGATGGACCCACTGGTCCGTATTCTGCAGGATAACCATGCGCATCCTGGACTACAATTAACTTATGGCCCCCTATTACTTTCCCTATCTGCAGAAGATATATTACTCTTCATTCGGCACCTACAGGGTAATCTCCTCCCATTAATGCAAGAAATAGCACGATACGGAGAACTATCAGGGCTCCGTGTCAATTACAATAAGTCTGAACTCTTCCCACTGATGGACACCGCTCAATCATCACCTCCGACGGGCTGAAGATGGCACTAAAAATCTCGGTGAACACATACACAGGGACAGGGACCAGATTCTGCAACAAAATTACGGGCCTGCCATGGCCTCTCTCACGGCACAAGTGGACCGATGGATCAAACTACCCCTCTCCATGGCAGGACGTATAGCCATAATCAAACTGGTGATGCTCTCAAAGTTCCTATATTTATTCACTACCATTCCTATCCCACTCCCACAGACATTCTTCCACACCTTACGCAGCACTCTACAATGTTTGGTATGGGCAGGGGGTCACCCACGAATTCGCTGGGACACCCTCACACTCCCCTATGACCAAGGGGGATTTGGGGTCCCAGATTTCTGCTTCTACTACCTTGCCACCCAGTGCAATTACACTTATTGGTGGTACCACCCTGATGCACGCATCCCGTACACACGCCCTGAACATGTGCAACTTGAAGGACTACTCCACTCACAGATACTACCCAATGGCATACCACTGGAGACCCGAGATATCCAGACTGTCTCCAAAACATGCTGGGCTTGGCGCAGAATGCGACGATTACTGGGGGGGGCTTTTATACTCTGGGGATCTTTCCCTTCCCAACAACCCATGGCTCCCCCTCACTAAGGAGACATTGGTCAAACGCATGCTAGACCGTTATTCATTGCATACACTAGGGGACCTATTTTCAAATGGGCATGTCCTACACTTAACTGACACCGTACGAGCACAAGATATTCCCTATATGGATCTGTTAGTCTTTAAAAGACTACACAACACTTTGTGATCCCTCATGCCCACATATCAATTATCATTGGATGACTTTCCACTCCTGCACATGTTGATCACGGCTGCAGACTGAAGCCATATGACATCTAGAATCTACTATTCTTGCATGACACTGAGACCAGACATAACCGCATGATTGCGGAGCAAGTGGGAGGGAGAACTAGGGACACAGCTCATGGACCAAATATGGAGCTACTGCTGCAAATGAACCAAGAAAATTTCCATTAACCAGAGGCAAAAGCTACTTCACTTTAAATACTTACATAGGTGTTACCTCTCCCCAGCCGACATTGATCGATGTTAAAAATGTGACGCCCACAGTGCAGATTTCGCACACCTAACCTGGACATATCCAGTGGTGGCCAACTACTGGATGGCTATATACTCCCACATTTTGGCTAAGTCTGCCCATGCCATGTCCCCCGACCCCCTAACTGCTCTCCTGGGATACACCCAAAACATCCCGCATGCAATACGACTTCTAGTTTCTATGGCGCTATTTCCAGGCAAAAGAGAGATAGCCCTACATTGGGGCAGCACCAGGTCACCCACTATACCAGACTGGTTGGAGAGCATGAGCCATTGCGAGGGCCTGGGGGAGGACTATGCTAACCTGCAACCTCCTACATCCTGCCCTAGGGATATCTGCACACCCTTTCGCACATATCTCCAAACCTTAACACTAGATACCTCTACTCGATCCTCTCCCCTGAAACACCACACAAGGGGAACCCCCGCATACCTCTTAACAGACTCTCTGTGAGATGCCACGGCACAATATTAACCAGGTTAATTGTATGGTTTATAGGGCTGGCAAATATAGTATATGTTAACCATTTGTTTATTCCTATGGGATCTAATGTTGTGAATGGCTGAGATTATGCAACTGTCAACTGTTTCACTGTCTAACTTCAAAATTCAGTAAATACAATATAAAAAAATAGTTACCTGAGCTAACTATAAATTATGCCCCTGCAATGCACTGCTTATGACCTCACATATTACATCACTCATCACGTGGTCAGTGACATCACTGATGACACCACTGAGGACATCTCAAATGATATCACTGATGACATCACTGATGACATCATCCACAGAAGCACTGACACACCCACTCATACACCTATACAACCTCTCATATATTCACTCACACATCAGCACATCCACTCACATACCCATTCACAAACCCATACAAGTACTCACACAACCACTCACTCACTCATACTGGCACTCATACGACTCACTCACCCATAAAGCTACTCATACAACCAGTCACTTACCCATACAGCCACTCAAGGAGCCACACACTCACCCATACAGTTACTCACACACCCACTTAGTCACAGATAGAACCACTCACACACCCACTCACTCACCTATACAGCCTCTCAACAAAGTAACTCACTCACCCATACAAGTACTCACACACCCACACAACCACTTACATATCCATGTACCTATCCATATAAGCATTCACACATCCACTCATTCACCCATTAATCCATTCACACAGACACTTTCTCCACAATACAGTCACTCACACACCAACTCACTTCACTAAACACCCACTCTAACAGCCTCTCACTCACCCCTACAGCCACTTGCACACCCAGTCAATCACTCATACAGCCATTCAGACACCCACTCACTCACCCATAGTCACTTACACACCCACTCACCCACACATGATGCCACTCACACAGCCACTCACAAACCAATACATCCACTGACACAGCCACTCACTCACCAATACAGCCACTCACACAGGCACTCACTCACCCACACAGAACACACACACCCACTTATAAACTGATACAGCCACTTGCATGCCCACTCACACACCCATACAGCCACTCAGACACTCTCTCATACATGGATACACACAGTCACACAACCACTCACATAATTTATGTTAGAAATAGTATCACTCAGTAGTACAGATGGTATACTATTTTACCTTTTGTAATGCCTTGGTAGATATGTTTAACACTCATAAACTTTTAGAAAACACACACTCACTGGATGATGTCATCAGTGTTGTCACTTGAGATATCATCAGTGATGTCACTGAGCATGTCATAAGTGAGGTAATATGTGAGGTCATAAGCAGTGCATTGGGGAGGCGAAAGTTATAGTTAGCTCAGGTAACTATAACTACTGAATTTCATTGTTTTTGGATGAGTGAAATGTGAGCCTAACTATAACGTCTCTGTAACCTTTGTTTTTTTCAGTGAATATATATATATACTATATACGATGGAGGCCGAATAAAAATAATATTCAACTGCACAAGGCGTCGTCATCCTCGGTTATTCCTGTGAGGAAAATTTTGAAATTGGACGGACCCGCTTTTGTGGGGTCCCGTGAGATGACGCGACTTTTGCTTTGGTGGCAGCGGTGTACGCACAAGAGAGAGTGTGGAGTATATATATATATATATATCAAAGCAAATCCCGGGTTGTCACCAAACCTCCACGGCGCACAAACACAGGTACGGACCACTCGAGGGACGTAGAAAAAACTGCTGTGCTTTATTTAAATTCCATGATTACAGCAACCAGTCAGTCCTGGCCAGTGCCTCAGCATGACGCGTTTCGACCGATACAACTATATATTCACTGAAAAAACCAAAGGTTACAGAGACGTTATAGTTAGGAAATATAATTTTAAAAAACCTTAGAAATTCACTGAAAAAAACTAAGGTTACAGGGACATTATAATTAGGCAGACATTTTACTCGTACAAAACCAGAGAAATTCAGCAGTTTTAGTTAGCTGAGCTAACTATAACTCGTGCTCCCGCAATGCACTGCTTAAGACCTCACATATTACATCACTCATGACATGGTCAGTGACATCACTGATGACATCACTGATGACATCTCAAATGACATCACTGATGATATCACTGATGACATCATCCATTGACTGTAAGTGTTTTTAAAATGTTTATGAGTGTTAAATATATATACCAAGGGGTATTTATGAATCAGTGAGTGTATGAGTGCCTGTATCGATGATTCAGTGGGTAAGTAACGGGCTGTATAAGTCAGTGATTAGGTGTTTCAATGAATGTATAAGCCACTGACTGGGTTGTCTGAATGTCTGTATCAGTCTGTCAGTTGGAGTCTAAATGGCTGTATGGGTGTGTGAGTGGCTGTATGGGTGATTGTTTGGTTATCTGAATACCTGCATGGGTGTCTGACTGTGTGGGTGGGTGAGAGGGATTGTGATTGCCTGTATGGAAGAGTGAGTGGGTGTGCCAGTAGCTGCATGAGTCAGTGAGTGTGTGTGAGGGGCTGTATGGGTGAGTGAGTGTGTTTATGCTGTGTGGGTGAGTGAATTTGTCAGTGGTATATGGGTGAATAACTGGGTATGTGAAAGACACCATTGGTGAGTGATGGGGTATGTGAGTGACTGCATGGGTGAGTGAATGTGAGATTGGCTGTATGGGTGCATGTGCCAGTGACTGTATAGGTGAGTGAGTAAGTGTTAGTATCTGTATGAGTAAGTAAAACGCATTCCTAAGGAATCTCCTTGTTCTCCCAAAAAGCAGCTCAACCTTCGTCTGCCACTCTGAACTGGGAGTTCCTTATTTAGCAGATGTGATCAAGATCCAGCCAGTTTTACTCTGGCATAAAATCTGGTCCTCTGATCACACTGCGCTTAACCGCTCTATCATTGAAGACTGTCTTAGATCTACGTCTGCACTCAAAATGCACTGGCTCACATTTGTGGATGATTTCTTGGCAGACATTAGCCACCCTGAGTTTTTTGACCATCCTGAGCTCTTGATTACCATCCAAAGAAAAGCCCTTAAATTGAAATGCCTATCACTACTTGAGGAATCAAGGCTATCCACAAAGATCACAAAATCCACTGTGTGGGGTATACTGGAGATAACAGGAGGTCTTGTTGACCCCTAAGGACCCTCAGCAGTCAAGGGGACTTCATCCCCCAACAAGGAGAGAGCCAGGAGACACATTTGTAGATTAGTGGAGAAAGGGGGCGAGGCCTCCTGTGAGTTGCCGGCTGTTTGTTTTGCTTTTATAGGAAAGGGGGCTGCGTGGCCCTCCTTCCTTGGAGCATTTTGGGCCACGGGGATCCCATTCCTCTGGCCTGATCCTTTAAAAAAAATGTAATTTAAAAAACAGGCCCCGGGGCCTGGCCTTTATTTGTTTATTTAATACTTGAAGGGGAGGGGGGCCAAGAAGTCCCCCTTCTGGGCTATTTTTGGCCCTGTTGACCCCGTCCCCCGGGCATGCCCATTTAAAAAAAAATATTTTCTTTAAAGAAAGGGAGAGGGGCCATACAGCTCCCCTCCCGAGGCAGATTTCGGCCCTAGGGGACCCCATCCTCCGGGGCCTTTCCTTTTTATATTTTCTCTAAAAGAGGTTGTCATCATTTTTTTTTATGGGGAGGGGGGCCCGCGTGGCCCCCTCCCTGGGCTGATATAGCCCCAGGGACCCCATCCCCCGGGGCATGGCCACTTTGTTGTAGACAGCAGGGGGAGCCTCAAGGCCTCCGCAGTCCCTGCTGATTCCCTGCCTCCTGCTGACATGTAGTTCCCTCTGTCCAAAAGCAATTCTGCTCCACTTTGTGGAAGCTAGAGCATTTATAATGCTCTCGCTTCCACAAAGCGGACCAGAGTTTGTTATGGCAGTGCTCCCGCCAAGCCTTAGCAAACTGCAATGTCCTGGGGTGGGCACCCAGAGACATTGCTGGAGCTGGCCCTGGCAGTCCGCAAGGCCTTGTAGGAGCACCCTACTTTATTCCGATTTGCCCCGGGGAGGTGGTGGTCCCCGGGGGTCTGCAATGTACCCCCTTAATTATTGTATGTGTGCCCTGGGGAGATGGCATCCCCTGGAGCCCCCCATGCTTTGTTATCTATTTTAGCCCCGGGGAGGTGGCAGTCCCCGGGGTAGTGTGGGAGGCCCCATGGCCTTCCCCACATTACCTAAAAAATAAGTGTGCCCCAGGGAGGTGGTGGTCCCCGGGGCAGGGGGGTCCACGAGGCCCCCCATATTATGTAAATTAGCCCCAGGGAAGTGGCGGTCCCTGGGGCAGGGCCAACCACGAGGCCCCCCACATAATTGGAAATAGCCCCGAGGTGGCGGTCCCTGGGGCTTTGAATAGCCCGAGGAGGAGGGCCCTGTGTGCCCCCTCCTATATATATTATATGGCCCCGGGACCTGGCCCACCCAGGGGTTATTTAAAAGCAAGCCCGGGAGCCCGCGCTTGGTTTAAAAAAAAAAAATTGCCATGAATTTGCAAACATCGCGACTTTGCAGCATTTAAAAAAAAAAATGCTCTTATGCTGTGGCTGGGTCCCAGGGGATCCCAAGACCATGGCTTGGGGGTCAGGGTATTCCTACCCTGCTCCCTTCTCTTTATTTTCCCTTTTTTTTGGGACTCGGTGAAGCTGCCAACACTTCTTGGTTGAAGTGTTGGCAGCCAATCAGAGCGGTGCATTTCCCTGCGCGAGCTCATCTTTTTTCGCGACCAGAGATACATCTATCTTTTAATTCTTAAATATCTGAAAAGTTACTGAACAGATTTGCACCAAATAACAAAAAGCACAATCTGCGTGACAACATCTACCTTTCTGCCAAATTTGATGCAATTCCGTCCAGCAGTTCGGGATGTATGTTCGACAATGCGTTCCTATGGGAATTAACATTGCAAACACCCCTTTTTTCGTGCCCCCATTTCTCGGTCCGCACTGCACGGATCACCCCCAAATTTTCCATGACACACAGAACCTACTTTGACACTTTTTGGGGAAAATTTTTATGAAGATTGGTCAAACGACGCCAAAGTTGTAGGCAAGTCAAAAAATGCTTTTCCTATGGAAGCTAGGTCCTAACTATAACTACCTACTGGCGGTAGCCAGTTGGTAGTTATAGTTAGAATGAAAGTTTCCATAGGAAAAGCTTTTTTTGTTTTGCCAATAACTTTACTGCCACTTGACAAATCTTCACAAAAGTTTCGAAAAATGGCCCCTTTTTCGTTCGGCTGCTGTGTTACGTCAAGCGGGGGCCGAGAAAAAAGGGGGGTTCCAAAACGCGTTTTCTCCATGTTATTTCTTTTGGGTTTTTTAATTTTTTTAACACAATTACATCCTGAACCGCTGAACCAATTACACCAAATTTGGCAGTAAGCTCGATGTTGTTCCAGAAAGTGTATGTTTTGAGATTTGGTGTAAATCTGTTCTGTAGTTTCAAAGATATTTTTGTTTTAAAAGTATAGATATCTGGGAGCCCAACAGCCTACTTAGACCCTACTGAAATTTGATTGGCTGCCAACACTTCAAGCAGGAAGTGTTAACAGCCATCTGAGGACTTTTGAACCGAGTCCCACAAAAAATGTAAAGAAAATAAAGAAATAAAATAAGGGGGCAGGGTAGAAACACCCTGACTCCCTGGGCCTCTTGGGGGCATCCCACTGGAACCCCCAGAGCCAAAAAAAGCATTGTTTTGTCATTTTTGGCGGGATCCTAAGATCCGGCTGAATTTTTTTAAAAAAAAGCTTTGTTTATTGTCGGGTGGGCCAGGTACCTAGGGCATTGTTTTATTAAGGGAAGAGCACGCATGGGCCCCCCTCCTGGGGCCTATGTGCCCCGGGGACCACCACCTCCCCGGAGCTTCTTAACATATTAGTGCGGGGGAGGCCATACAGGCCTCCCCCGCTATCCTGGGGACCACCACCTCCCCAGGGCATACATGTTTTTAAATGGGGGGCCGGCCTTTCAGACCCCCAAGCCCAGTGGACCACCACCTCCCTTGGGCTTTATTGTAAATTAATGCGGGGGGACGCATGGACCCCACACAGCCCCAGGGACTGCCACCTCCCTGTGGCTTTAATTTAATAAAATATAGAGGGGGGCGTGTGGCCCCCTTCGCAGCCCAGGGGACCGCCACCTTCCCAGGGCTTTTTTTAGATTTAGTTTGGGGGGCTTTTGTTAGAGATAATGCGGGGGCGCGCGGCCCTCCCGCAGCCCTGGGAACCACCACCTCCCGAGGGCTTTAATTACAAATAATTTAGGGGTTGCCCTGGGCAACCCCCGCAGCCCCGCAGACCACAACCTCTCAGGGCTAAATCACACAATGGAGGGAGGCCGCGTGGCCCCTTCCTGGAGTCAATAATGGCCCTTGGAACCGCCACCCCCCAGGGCTGACTCCAACTATGTCCTGGAGTGCCCACCCCCGGGACATTGCAGTTTGCAATGGCTTGGCTGGAGAAGCCATAGCAAACTCTGCTCCACTTTCAACAAGTGAGAGCATTAAAAATGCTTGTGCTTGTTGAAAGTGAAGCAGAATTGCTTTTGCACACAGTGAGCTCCATGTTAGCAGCTCCCTATGTGTAAAAGCAATGCCGGCTGCCGCAGGACATGGGGAGCCGGCAGGGACTGCGTGGACCTTCAGGCTTCCCCCGTGGTCCCCATGGGTGTCCTGGGTGGGACCAGGGCACCCAGTAGAGAGGCCAGGCCCCAGGAGCCCCCTTCCTTTTTTTAAAAGAAAAAGAAAAAAAGGGGCAGGCCCAGGGGGATGGGGTCCCTGAGGCCGGAATCAGCCTGGGAGGGGGGATCATTTAAAAAAATAATTATAAAGGCTGGGCTCCGGGGATTAGGTCCATGGGGCCAAAACCGTCCCAGGGAAGGGGGGCCCATACACCCCCACTACCTTAAAAAAGAATACAAAAAAATCTCTGGCAAGTCACCGGAGGACACGTCACTTTCACCACCACTCTGCAAACGCCTCCTGGTGCAGTGGTGGTTGAGGGATGAAGTTCTCTTGGCTACTGTGGGTTCTTGGGGTCCAGTAACCCCTTCTGTTACCTCCTGTAACTCCCAGACAGCGGGACTGCTGAGAGGACTTGAAAACCATGCCCCCTTTCTCCATCACTCTGCAAACGCGCCTCTCAGAGCACTGGTGGTGGGGGGATGACGTCCCCATGCCTTCTGAGGGTCTCAGGACTAAAGTGGATTTCTTCCCCCAACTAGTAGCGTGCCATGGGTGTGTTTGCAGAGTGGTGGAGAAAAGGAGCGTGGCCTTCAAAGACTTCTCAGCAATCCAGCTGAGTGGGACTTACTGGAGGCAACTGGAGGGTTAGTTGCCCCCCCAAGATTGACAGCCTGTTCCTACAGCCTACTACATGCATCTGTCACCCTGGGAAAAGGTCTCAGGAGAGAGGCCAGTCTCTCCCCACACCCTGCTAGGCACTCCCGTCACCCTGAGGAGAGATCTCAGCGTAGAAGCCATTTCCTCTCCACACCCTACTATGCACGCCCAACTCGACGGGGAGAGGTCTCAGTTAGAGGCCAGTCCCTCCCCTCATTCAACTATACAATTCTGTCATCCAAGACAGAGGTGTCAGCAGAGGGGCTAGCAGAATCCTGACCCCACAGATTCCACACAGGGGATTGTGTGCCTAACTCTCGAGAGATGCTCGCGGGAGCTATGTATTAAAATTAATTTAATATATATATAATAGAGACACTAAATGTCATCCTTAATGAACATTAGTATTAAACACTAATGCAACAGAACAATAACAAGTGTATACAACAGTACAAAGCAACATTTATGCCTCTACGATCTTGCGAGCTTCTCGCGAGTGGTTTGCAAGACTCTCATGAGAGTAGAGACACACCCATGAAAAGAGATTTGATTAGTTAATACTAATGGCATACATTATTGAAAGAAGTGATCACCCTTGTTTTCTCATTTAAAGTTACATTATTATTAAACTTGGTGAGAAGATGTCTTCATGTGACAATGACGAACAGAAAGAACGTGGACATCCTCAACCGAAATATTCTCTTATCACACCATATTACACTCCGACATCAGTCAATACAGAGATTTCAGCAAGCAGTACACTTTCTTCCAATATGGAGCAAAACAAAGCCAATCAGCTTGGAAGTGATATGCGTAGAAAGGATAGATCCCTTACTTATCCTACCAGATTTACATTGGAAAGAAAATATTACTTTATGTTAAAAAACCCTAGAAATTCACCGAAAAAACCAAAGGTTAAAGTAACGTTATAGTTGGGTGCGACAAAAAGATCTGTTTTTGTTTTAAAAAATAGAAAACTTAGAAATTAACTGAAAAAACAAAGGTTAGAGTAAGTGTAGGAAAGTGCCCTTTTTGACATGGCCACACCCACTCTTTGCCTGGTATTTGATGGGATATCTACTGGAAATGCACTGGGTTCCTACTAACCAGGTCCCCAGTCCCAGATCTCTTTCCAAAAACTGTGCAATATTTTTCCCTAATTGGTGATAACTCTAGTACCCTAATTAACAACAATGCCCTTAATTTACACTTTACCTCACACATAAGTCAGGAGTCAGTAGAGTTTTTAGATCTTACTGTTTATATTGAACAAGGGAAACTACATATGAAGGTTTTTAGGAAGAGCACAGTAGGAATTACAATTTTACATGCCCGGAGTTTTCACCCTAGCAATGTAAAATATAGTATCCCCTATGCTGAGAACATACATATGCGAAGAAATTGTAGTGAAAGAACACAATTAGAGAACGCACAACGAGATTTAGAACAAAGATTCTCAACACAGGGCTACAATACAAAAGTGCTAAGGGAAGCCAAAATTAAAGCAAATGGGAAGGAGAGGGACAAGCTACTTTTTGCAGATAAGGTGCGGGGTGACACTGAACAAGAAATTTGATTCATCACTAGATTCAATACTCAACATAGAGAAGTGAGGCGAATATTCCAGAGAAATTGGCAACTGCTATGCAGTGACCGAGTCATTGGCCAAAAGATGAGTAAGAAACACTTAATAACTTTGCGAAGGGCGAGGTCGATGAGGGATGACCTTGTTATAAGCAGACAACACTTCTGGTGAATATTCGCCAGTATACTGGATGCACAGCGTGTAATATAGTATCAACTCTTTTGCGAAATAACCAAAAGAAAGCAGATCATTCCATTGTTCTATTCGAAAATTCTGTATTAATCATTGAAACCTGATATCAAAACAGATCTCAACATGTAATTGCTAACAACATAAATATTTTTTTTTTTTACAATGACATACTGAAAAACACAATATGTATGTAATTATAGTTGGCAAAGCATTTGCATATTACAACTCAATTACCCAGCCCAGCCCAATGCATTTCGGGATTGTGTTCATCCCTTCTTCAGGGGCCACTGTGAGAAAAACAAACATATCATGAAAGCTGCATAATAAGATATTTACAAAGAAACATTGTGATTCAAGCAACGCAATTAGCGTCCAGACGAGGAAATAATGCCTACACTTAAATTTACGCTCGGCAATACAAGAATAGAAATGGAAAAGTATTACGCTGTTTGACAGACAAAATTAAACAAAAGGTGACTGTGAATAATGACTAATTATTCCTCAGAGTGATTATAAAGCCGTGAATAGCAACAGACACTACAGAACAAGAACCCACAGTGAGTAATAGTATTAAAGGAAGAAATCAGTGAACAATGGTGATAAAAATAATCAAAAAGCACACAGTGGCATCTGTCTATGAAGCTCACGAAACAAAGTGCGTGACCCTTATTCTACATCCACTACAAAATGTGAATACCCTCACTGTTGGCTGATGAATAGCAAATCAAAAATTGTTGGTATGAACACTTACTGTGAACTGTAGTAACGTGAAAACAACTATCTCTAGAATTCAGAAGCGATGAAGGCGAAAATGTTGAGCTGAAAATAATCAAATAACCACTATCAAGTGCCTGAAGCCTAAAATGGTAGTGAAAACGTGTAGATACCAGTGACATATATCTAGTATTCTACTGGAATGATGACTACATTTTCTTAACTCAATCTTATAACATAAACGACAAACTAAATTACGTCTCTTATGGACCTGAACTCTACCACATGTCATATATGCGTGGGCTACCAACAACTCAATCACGAGCAACTGCTTACCCCAATGATCGTGAGTGAAATGATCTCCAATGTCGAACCACCGCACCGTTCTCCACCGAACGTTTCCAATCCTGCGAACGAGACACAAAGTCTCATTGATATTTATAACTCCTCACGTTTAAACTGTGTCACAGAAAATGTCACAATAGCCCCTGCTCACCAGTAAGTTAGAAACTGAAGCTCCTAAGAATCCACTGTTCCTCTGCGTACCGCTGTAACCACCGCGTAAAAAACGCGCTTCCTGTGCGCTGATTTAAATGTACCACTAAACGTCTGCCGATGATTAACTCACACGCGTGTAGTGAAAATAGAAAGAAGACTGTCATGAAACTTACGGTCGCCATCTTAAACTGTGCGCACTATGCTGATAAGAATCTAACCTTAGCCCAGCTAACAAACAATGTATAATAAAAATCAGAATGCTGTGAAACGATGTGTGTTCACGAATCGAAACGAGCCTAATCCTTGTGTGTGTTAGAAGGACATTAACAGTCAAAGTTAACCTAGCATCGAATCGACGAAAAGATGAATGTCACTAAACACTGTTTCAACATAATGGATGATCTAACACTCAAAATAAAGCCATCGCGACCCCGGGACTTGAAGATTAAATGTGCCGAACACAAACAAAATATGGTGATGAGAAGAATAGAAAAATTCGAGATGAGACACAAAGTATGAAAAAATGTAAATAGATTATTAGCACCAAGTAAACACCCAATGACCCAGAAACCTTGCTTCACATCCTGAAATACAAGAACATGCAGTGAAAGAAATGAAATGATTGCCACACGCAAACCAAGTATGTACAATCTAAAGAGGTCATATTGCAATAAGTAAAACAGAATGTGATATGACAAAGCAGACCCCATCACAAAAAGCATGACATTTCCAATTTGTCATTGAGACCACCTGGCATCATTGTCTGCAGCTTTTTTGTCCACCACACCTCCCTTTGTGACAATAGCTTAGCATTGTCAAAACCTGTTTTACACACCAATAACTCAAGAATGGTAAATCTCAATTGTGCAATGGTGTGCTTTTGTTCTAGCCAATGTGATACTAGGTGAGATTTAATGGTCTGTGTACGTATTGTGCTCTTGTGCTCTGATATACGCACCTTAACTTTTCGTGTGGTTTTGCCAACGTACAACAGCCCACATGGGCATTTGATAGTGTACACTGCGTAACTAGAGTTACAATCTCCATGGTACCTCAATGAAATGGGTCTCCCTGAATGTGGATGACTAATAGTGTTGCCAATGGTTACATTGTTGGAGTTCACGCAATTATAACATCTGCGCATCCCCGTGTATTCATCATGATCTAATTCAAATTTGTGAGACAGCGTTTCTTTAATGTTTTTGCTGCGCGTGTAAGCTAACAATGGCTCTTCAGCAAACAGTCCATTAAAATCAGGTTCATGTTTAAGTAATTCCCATCTGGATTTAATGATCCTTTTGATAGTAGATGTTTTTGTCGAGAATTTAGATACAAACACGTCGATTTTGGGTGATCTTTGGTCTAGACACGAATAACTCCTCTCGTTTCAATTGCTGGGTTTTAACCAACGCTTTTGTCAGTGTGATATGAGGATAACCTCGCTGTTTGAACTTGTTACATTGTTCTTCTAGAATGGATTCCAACTCTTCCTCATTAGATACTATTCTCTTGATACGAAGCATTTGTGAATATAGCAAGTTTTGTAATAACGACGGAGGATGAAAACTGGAGAACAGCAGCAAATTGTTTTTATCCGTTGGTTTAGTGTACACAGTCGTTTGCAATTTGTTATTCACTGTTGTGACTAATACATCAAGAAATGACAAACTCTTGTCACTGATGTTGTGGGTAAATTTGATACGTTCATTTTTTAAGTTCAGTTCCATAATTTTAAGTTTCAATTGTTCTTCCGAACCATTCCATATAAGAAATATATCGTCAATGAATCTGGTATAAAAAACCAAATTAGTGCTCCATGTATCGTCTGAAAAAATGTAATCAAATTCAAACGTAGACATGTAGGTGTTTGAGCACGAAGGGGCCCCAGAAAAACCCCTGGAGGTTCCACTTATCTGGAGATAAAAATCTTCCTTCCATTGTAGGTAACTGTGTTGTAAACAAAACATCAATAGTTCCAAGATGAATACTTTGTTGATGCCCAATCTGATAATTGTAACAATGCCCACTCACATGCTTCTATACCCTCTTGAAGGGGTATAGAAGTGTACAAAGCTGTCACATCAATTGTACATAGAATCCATGTCGAAGCGCACTGATCTCCAATAGCATTCAGCAGTTGTAAGAAGTATGTAGTATCTTTAATGTAACTTCTCCATGACTGCACGAACTTCTGTAAAAAATGATCGACGAACTGACCTGCAGGCGAAAAGATGGAATCACAGCCCAACACTATCGGTCGAAACGGGGGATTCTGGAGATTTTTATGCACCTTGGGGAGCATAATCAACTTGGGACTCCTAGAATGAGTTACACTCAAGAATTTCTGTGTGTTGTTAGAGATCCATTGCATGTTCTCTGCGTGATCTAAAATTTTGTTGAGGGTCTCCATGATCTTAAATGTAGGGTTATGATCCAACTTGATGTAGGTTTCAGAATCTTGAAGATGTTGAAAAACACTCTGCTCATAAAATGTAGTATCCATGATGACCAATGCACCACCCTTGTCAGCCATTTGAAATGTGAGCCTGGGATCCTTGGTAAGTTGTTTAATTATATTCATCTCACATTTCTTAAAATTAGTTTTAACTGCTGGCCGAAAATTCAATTTAGCAAAATCATTTCTAATAAGTGTCTCAAAAGAATCAAGAAGTTTATGCGAGACAGGGGCCATGTATGTGCTCTTCGGCTTAAAAATCCTTAGCTCCGATTCTAGTTCGCTGTCAACAGTATCAAAAGATTCCAATGTGGGTACTACATTTGTGAAAAAATGTTTTTAAACAAAAATTTGAATGTGGACACTTCAAGTTCTAATGCGTTCGTTTGATACACAGAAGCGAAAGATGTGCCTTTATTAAGTACCAGCTGTTGTGCCTGCGACAATTCAATGGTAAAGATATTTATGATGAGGTCTTCGTTTTGCTCCTCAAATTTCGGGCCTCCGCCTCTTTTTCTTTTGCTCCTCCTAATCTTTTTGGATCTGGCGGTCGCCCTGCGCTCTGACCGCTCACTAAAAAAGACGTTGACTGCAATGGTGCTTCTGCTCCACTTGACTGCGTGTTTGACCCAGATGCTTCTTGTTGTACCTCTACTGGTGCTCTGGTTGGTTCCAGTTCTTGATCAGAAACTACCGATTCCTGTGAAGAAGTGTTCGGTTTTTGGAAAGGACGCCTGCGGGCATACACCTCTGCCCAGGTGTACACCTCGTTAAGCTTGTAGTCAATCGTATCACGACGAAATTTTCTAAGCTTTCTCTCTTGTATTTCCTTTCCATAAACATCCAGCTTGTTATTTAAATCCTCCAATGTGATTCTCCAATAATCCGCATCACAACGTGTGGATAATTCGGATTTGATAATTTCTGCCTCTTCCTCCAGCTCTCTGATAGTTCGGGACAGCTCTTCTATTAGTAATAAAATCAAGTCCAATGAACATTTGTTAAGGACAGCTTGCCATTTTTCCATGAATGTTTTATTGAACTGAAATTTGTATAATAAAGGTTTGATGGGCAATCGCAAACCCCGCGGGATTCGCTGGACTTTATGATATTGTATCAACGTGGAGGCATGAAGACGCTGACTCAATGCTCTCCGTGTAATGAACTCCAATTGACATACTTGTTGCGATATTGAACCTCCCTGGACGTTAAAAGTCGTTGTATCTTGAATCAAAGCATATATTTCATTGACTTGTGTAGATGTGTATGTGCGGGTATCCGCTCTGTTGTCAGTGAGATTAGAAATGCTTTCAAATGACATTGTGTGCTTATCTATGTCGGGTGCTGCTGACGAAAGTGGCAAGGAAACTAATAACTGTATTTGTGGTCAGCGTACTCCTATTTAAAGAAAGACTAAACAACTCTTTCCAGTTTTAAACAAGGTTGCGTGCTACCCAGTGAGAGGCAGCCAGCCTCGTAATACAAACAACACTTCTGGTGAATATTCGCCTGTATACTGGATGCACAGCGTGTAATATAGTATCAACTCTTTTGCGAAATAACCAAAAGAAACCAGATCATTCCATTGTTCTATACGAAAATTCTGTATTAATCATTGAAACCTGATATCAAAACAGATCTCAACATGTAATTGCTAACAACATAAATACATTTTTTTTTACAATGACATACTGAAAAACACAAGATGTATGTAATTATAGTTGGCAAAGCATTTGCATATTACAACTCAATTACCCAGCTCAGCCCAATGCATTTCGGGATTGTGTTCATCCCTTCTTCAGGGGCCACCGTGAGAAAAACAAACATATCATCAAAGCTGCATAATAAGATATTTACAAAGAAACATTGTGATTCAAGCAACGCAATTAGCGTCCAGACGAGGAAATAATGCCTACACTTAAATTTACGCTCGGCAATACAAGAATAGAAATGGAAAAGTATTACGCTGTGTGACAGACAAAATTAAACAAAAGGTGACTGTGAATAATGACTAATTATTGCTCAGAGTGATTATAAAGCCTTGAATAGCAACAGACACTACAGAACAAGAACCCACAGTGAGTAATAGTTTTAAAGGAAGAAATCAGTGAACAATGGTGATAAAAATAATCAAAAAGCACACAGTGGCATCTGTCTATGAAACTCACGAAACAAAGTGCGTGACCCTTATTCTACATCCACTACAAAATGTGAATACCCTCACTGTTGGCTGATGAATAGCAAATCAAAAATTGTTGGTATGAACACTTACTGTGAACTGTAGTAACGTGAAAACAACTATCTCTAGAATTCAGAAGCGATGAAGGCGAAAATGTTGAGCTGAAAATAATCAAATAACTACTATCAAGTGCCTGAAGCCTAAAATGGTAGTGAAAACGTGTAGATACCAGTGACATATATCTAGTATTCTACTGGAATGATGACTACATTTTCTTAACTCAATCTTATAACATAAACGACAAACTAAATTACGTCTCTTATGGACCTGAACTCTACCACATGTCATATATGCGTGGGCTACCAACAACTCAATCACGAGCAACTGCTTACCCCAATGATCGTGAGTGAAATGATCTCCAATGTCGAACCACCGCACCGTTCTCCACCGAACGTTTCCAATCCTGCGAACGAGACACGAAGTCTCAATGATATTTATAACTCCTCACGTTTAAACTGTGTCACAGAAAATGTCACAATAGCCCCTGCTCACCAGTAAGTTAGAAACTGAAGCTCCTAAGAATCCACTGTTCTTCCGCGTACCGCTGTAACAGCCGCGTAAAAAACATGCTTCCTGTACGCTGATTTAAATGTACCACTAAACGTCTGCCGATGATTAACACACACGCGTGTAGTGAAAATAGAAAGAAGACTGTCATGAAACTTACGGTTGCCATCTTAAACTGTGCGCACTATGCTGATAAGAATCTAACCTTAACCCAGCTAACAAACAATGTATAATAAAAATCAGAATGCTGTGAAACGATGTGTGTTCACGAATCGAAACGGGCCTAATCCTTGTGTGTGTTAGAAGGACATTAACAGTCAAAGTTAACCTAGCATCGAATCGATCGAAAAGATGAATGTCACTAAACACTGTTTTAACATAATGGATGATCTAACACACAAAATAAAGCCATCGCAACCCCGGGACATGAAGATTAAATGTGCCGAACACAAACAAAATATGGTGATGAGAAGAATAGAAAAGTACGTCAATTGGAGTTCATTACACGGAGAGCATTGAGTCAGCGTCTTCATGCCTCCACATTGATACAATATCATAAAGTCCAGCAAATCCCGCGGGGTTTGCGATTGCCCATCAAACCTTTATTATACAAATTTCAGTTCAATAAAACATTCATGGAAAAATGGCAAGCTGTCCTTAACAAATGTTCATTGGACTTGATTTTATTACTAATAGAAGAGCTGTCCCGAACTATCAGAGAGCTGGAGGAAGAGGCAGAAATTATCAAATCCGAATTATCCACATGTTGTGACTCGGATTATTGGAGAATCACATTGGAGGATTTAAATAACAAGCTGGATGTTTATGGAAAGGAAATACAAGAGAGAAAGCTTAGAAAATTTCGTCGTGATACGATTGACTACAAGCTTAACGAGGTGTACACCTGGGCAGAGGTGTATGCCTGCAGGCGTCCTTTCCAAAAACCGAACACTTCTTCACAGGAATCGGTAGTTTCTGATCAAGAACTGGAACCAACCAGAGCACCAGTAGAGGTACAACAAGAAGCATCTGGGTCAAACACGCAGCCAAGTGGAGCAGAAGCACCATTGCAGTCAACGTCTTTTTTAGTGAGCGGTCAGAGCGCAGGGCGACCGCCAGATCCAAAAAGATTAGGAAGAGCAAAAGAAAAAGAGGCGGAGGCCCGAAATTTGAGGAGCAAAACGAAGACCTCATCATAAATATCTTTACCATTGAATTGTCGCAGGCACAACAGCTGGTACTTAATAAAGGCACATCTTTCGTTCCTGTGTATCAAACGAACGCATTAGAACTTGAAGTGTCCACATTCAAATTTTTTGAAATTTACATTTAACATTTTTCTTCACAAATGTAGTACCCACATTGGAATCTTTTGATACTGTTGACAGCGAACTAGAATCGGAGCTAAGGATTTTTAAGCCGAAGAGCACATACATGGCGCCTGTCTCGCATAAACTTCTTGATTCTTTTGAGACACTTATTAGAAATGATTTTGCTAAATTGAATTTTCGGCCAGCAGTTAAAACTAATTTTAAGAAATGTGAGATGAATATAATTAAACAACTTACCAAGGATCCCAGGCTCACATTTCAAATGGCTGACAAGGGTGGTGCATTGGTCATCATGGATACTACATTTTATGAGCAGAGTGTTTTTCAACATCTTCAAGATTCTGAAACCTACATCAAGTTGGATCATGACCCTACATTTAAGATCATGGAGACCCTCAACAAAATTTTAGATCACGCAGAGAACATGCAATGGATCTCTAACAACACACGGAAATTCTTGAGTGTAACTCATTCTAGGAGTCCCAAGTTGTATATGCTCCCCAAGGTGCATAAAAATCTCCAGAATCCCCCGTTTCGACCGATAGTGTTGGGCTGTGATTCCATCTTTTCGCCTGCAGGTCAGTTCGTCGATCATTTTTTACAGAAGTTCGTGCAGTCATGGAGAAGTTACATTAAAGATACTACACACTTCTTACAACTGCTGAATGCTATTGGAGATCAGTGCGCTTCGACATGGATTCTATGTACAATTGATGTGACAGATTTGTACACTTCTATACCCCTTCAAGAGGGTATAGAAGCATGTGAGTGGGCATTGTTACAATTATCAGAATTGGGCATCAACAAAGTATTCATCTTGGAACTATTGATGTTTTGTTTACAACACAGTTACTTACAATGGAAGGAAGATTTTTATCTCCAGATAAGTGGAACCTCCATGGGTTTTTCTGGGGCCCCTTCGTGCTCAAACACCTACATGTCTAAGTTTGAATTTGATTACATTTTTTCAGACGATACATGGAGCACTAATTTGGTTTTTTATACCAGATTCATTGACGATATATTTCTTATATGGAATGGTTCGGAAGAACAATTGAAACTTAAAATTATGGAACTGAACTTAAAAAATGAACGTATCAAATTTACCCACAACATCAGTGACAAGAGTTTGTCATTTCTTGATGTATTAGCCACAACAGTGAATAACAAATTGCAAACGACTGTGTACACTAAACCAATGGATAAAAACAATTTGCTGCTGTTCTCCAGTTTTCATCCTCCGTCGTTATTACAAAACTTGCTATATTCACAAATGCTTCGTATCAAGAGAATAGTATCTAATGAGGAAGAGTTGGAATCCATTCTAGAAGAACAATGTAACAAGTTCAAACAGCGAGGTTATCCTCATATCACACTGACAAAAGCGTTGGTTAAAACCCAGCAATTGAAACGAGAGGAGTTATTCGTGTCTAGACCAAAGATCATCCAAAATCGACATGTGTTTGTATCTAAATTCTCGACAAAAACATCTACTATCAAAAGGATCATTAAATCCAGATGGGAATTACTTAAACATGAACCTGATTTTAATGGACTGTTTGCTGAAGAGCCATTGTTCGCTTACACGCGCAGCAAAAACATTAAAGAAACACTGTCTCACAAATTTGAATTAGATCATGATGAATACACGGGGATGCGCAGATGTTATAATTGCGTGAACTGCAACAATGTAACCATTGGCAACACTATTAGTCATCCACATTCAGGGAGACCCATTTCATTGAGGTACAATGGAGATTGTAACTAGTTACGCAGTGTACACTATCAAATGCCCATGTGGGCTGTTGTACGTTGGCAAAACCACACGAAAAGTTAAGGTGCATATATCAGAGCACAAGAGCACAATACGTACACAGAGCATTAAATCTCACCTAGTATCACATTGGTTAGAACAAAAGCACACCATTGCACAATTGAGATATACCATTCTTGAGTTATTGGTGTGTAAAACAGGTTTTAACAATGCCAAGCTATTGTCACAAAGGGAGGTGTGGTGGACAAAAAGCTGCAGACAATGATGCCAGGTGGTCTCAATGACAAATTGGAAATGTCATGCTTTTTGTGATGGGGTCTGCTTTGTCATATCACATTCTGTTTTACTTATTGCAATATGACCTCTTTAGATTGTACATACTTGGTTTGCGTGTGGCAATCATTTCATTTCTTTCACTGAATGTTCTTGTATTTCAGGATGTGAAGCAAGGTTTCTGGGTCATTGGGTGGTTACTTTGGTGCTAATAATCTATTTACATTTTTTCATACTTTGTGTCTCATCTCAAAATGTTCTATTCTTCTCATCACCATATTTTGTTTGTGTTCGGCACATTTAATCTTCAAGTCCCGGGGTCGCGATGGCTTTATTTTGTGTGTTAGATCATCCATTATGCTGAAACAGTGTTTAGTGACATTCATCTTTTCGTCGATTTGATGCTAGGTTAACTTTGACTGTTAATGTCCTTCTAACACACACAAGGATTAGGCCCGTTTCGATTTGTGAACACACATCGTTTCACAGCATTCTGATTTTTATTATACATTGTTTGTTAGCTGGGTTAAGGTTAGATTCTTATCAGCATAGTGCGCACAGTTTAAGATGGCGACCGTAAGTTTCATGACAGTCTTCTTTCTATTTTCACTACACGCGTGTGTGTTAATCATCGGCAGACGTTTAGTGGTACATTTAAATCAGCGTACAGGAAGCGCGTTTTTTACGCGGCTGTTACAGCGGTACGCGGAGGAACAGTGGATTCTTAGGAACTTCAGTTTCTAACTTACTGGTGAGCAGGGGCTATTGTGACATTTTCTGTGACACAGTTTAAACGTGAGGAGTTATAAATATCAATGAGACTTCGTGTCTCGTTCGTAGGATTGGAAACGTTCGGTGGAGAACGGTGCAGTGGTTCGACATTGGAGATCATTTCACTCACGATCATTGGGGTAAGCAGTTGCTCGTGATTGAGTTGTTGGTAGCCCATGCATATATAACATGTGGTAGAGTTCAGGTCCTTAAGAGACGTAATTTAGTTTGTCGTTTATATTATAAGATTGAGTTAAGAAAACGTAGTCATCATTCCAGTAGAATACTAGATATATCTCACTGGTATCTACACGTTTTCACTACCATTTTAGGCTTCAGGCACTTGATAGTGGTTATTTGATTATTTTCAGCTCAACATTTTCGCCTTCATCGCTTCTGAATTCTAGAGTTAGTTGTTTTCACGTTACTACAGTTCACAGTATGTGTTCATACCAACAATTTTTGATTTGCTATTCATCAGCCAACAGTGAGGGTATTCACATTTTGTAGTGGATGTAGAATAAGGGTCACACACTTTGTTTCGTGAGTTTCATAGACAGATGCCACTGTGTGCTTTTTGATTATTTTTATCACCATTGTTCACTGATTTCTTCCTTTAATACTATTACTCACTGTGGGTTCTTGTTCTGTAGTGTCTGTTGCTATTCACGGCTTTATAATCACTCTGAGCAATAATTAGTCATTATTCACAGTCACCTTTTGTTTAATTTTGTCTGTCACACAGCGTAATACTTTTCCATTTCAATTCTTGTATTGCCGAGCGTAAATTTAAGTGTAGGCATTATTTCCTCGTATGGACGCTAATTGCGTTGCTTGAATCACAATGTTTCTTTGTAAATATCTTATTATGCAGCTTTGATGATATGTTTGTTTTTCTCACAGTTGCCCCTGAAGAAGGGAAGAACATAATTCCGAAATGCATTGGGCTGGGCTGGGTAATTGAGTTGTAATATGCAAATGCTTTGCCAACTATAATTACATATATATTGTGTTTTTCAGTATGTCATTGTAAAAGATTTTTTATTTATGTTGTTAGCAATTACATGTTGAGATCTGTTTTGATATCAGGTTTCAATGATTAATACAGAATTTTCGTATAGAACAATGGAATGATCTGGTTTCTTTTGGTTATTTCGCAAAAGAATTGATACTATATTACACGCTGTGCATTCAGTATACTGGCGAATATTCACCAGAAGTGTTGTTTGTATTACGAGGCTGGCTGCCTCTCACTGGGTAGCACACAACCTTGTTTAAAACTGGAAAGGGTTGTTTAGTCTTTCTTTAAATAGGAGTGCGCTGACCACAAATACAGTTACTTGTTATAAGTAGTCCAGAGATGAAAGTGGGAGGAACATGCTAACAGGCAGAGGAGGTTTCACTAAATGCCACAGATGCAAGGCGCGTAAATATGGAGTTAATACAAAGCAATTGCCCATACCATCAACAGATCAGTTGTGGACAATCCAACAATCCTTGCACTGCAAGAGCGAATATGTTGTTTATGTTCTAAGATGCAGCTGTGAGAAACTATATATAAGGAGCACTATTCTGAGTGTTCACCTAAGAATACTGCAACACGTGAGAGCAATTGTGAACAAGGGCTTCACTTACCCAGTGGCTAGGCACTTTGATCAAATGCATGATAGCAACTTGGACAATTTGCAATACTTTGCCATAGATCAGGTAAACAGTCGCAGCAGGGGGTAAAATAGGGAGCATTGTTTGAGACAGTTGGAGTCAAAGCATATTCTGAGGTTCAATACGAAGGCCCCTGTAGGTCTCAATATTGAAGAGGACCTTCATGTTCACTTATAATTCAGGTTTTCCATTTAAAGAACTCAGTCTAATAGCTAAATCTGTAGAATAATTTGAAGAAAAACATAATGGAAATGGGTTTAACTTGGAGCGCAGGGCACTTTAGATCTTTAAATGTGGAATTAGGGAGCAGTTAAAGTGGACAGACATGAGGCAAATTGCACTTTAGGACACTTGCCCAGCATTCTAATTACTGTATGAATTTTGCACTTGCCACCTTTTTGAAGATATGACATTGTCATATTTATTTCAATTAAGATATATTTATCTAAAGTTGACAATTACTGTATACAACAATGTTTTTCTGCACATTGCACTTTATTATGCAAGAATTGGCTATTTGCACTTCATTCGTGTGTAATTGCTTACATTTCGATACAAATGATGTACTTGTGTGTCTATGTAAGCATTTAAAGTCAGGCAGAAATACGACAGGTCTGTGAGGGGGAAAAGTGGCAATATTTGTATGTGCAATAGAACTTCATGAGAAGTGATGCCTTTTGTCCATTTGTCAAAATAAGTTGATGGTTTTAAACACTTTGCACTTTATGGAGAGAGAGCACTGGCTCGTTATGACAAGAAGCCCGTATTTGTGGGTTAACTACTTGAGGGGTTTTATTGGCACTGTGCACTTTCAAAATAATGTTTCAACTAATGGCACTAGCACTTTGATTAACCTTGGGAGTATATGTTTACATTCTAACGTAAGTAGAACAATAAGTTACTGTAAAGGGCCTATATCCGAGCTTATTAGTGCAAATTCCATGCTTAAGTGGTTTATTATTTCAACTTTCCTTTGCTGCACACAATGTCAAAAGTTCACTTTAAGTATGTTTTGTTTGAGCACGTATTTGCTAGTCACTAATTTTACTTTGGAACGGAGTCAGTGAACATGACATCGTTGTCATTATAAGTTTAATTTTGGAAGGTAATCAAGCTCTTGTTTTTTGATAAAACAGTGCAATTTCAGGGTGTGTATTCAAGAATGAGTAGCACGCTACCAATGTTCAGTGAATACTGAAAAACGTTATTGTTGGTGAGACTGTGAACAATACTGCAATGTCACTTTAAGAGTTGCTATAGTATTTAATGCACAAAATGGCGTCGGGCATTGTTGTGAGAAAGACCGCTGAGACGGTCGAAACGCGTCACCCCAAGCCACAATAAACTGGGGAAGTGAACCCGAGCGTGTTTATTT